>CM066042.1:112728-174492 GCA_033557465.1 Ichthyophis bannanicus | reverse complement strand
ACCAGGAGGAGGTGCGTCAGTCGGACAGCGGGCGGCTGGATCAGGATGGCGGTGCACGGGTGTCAAGGCCCAGGGCTACAGTAGCTGGTGAGTTACCTGGGGGGCGCGAGGAGCTTGAAAAGGATGGGGAGGGGCGGGGAGGGGCGGGGAGGGGCGGGGAGGCTGGGGGCAAGGCGAAGAAGAAGAGGAGACATTCCTGTAGGCGACGCCGCAGGTCTGAGTCCTCTTTGTCTTCGTCGTATGATGCTACATCATCTTCGTCGGGCTCGGAAAAAAGGGGTGCGAGCGGTGGCTTGGGTACCGGGGGAGTCGTATCGAGCGTGAGGGCTCCCACGCTTGCATCCTTTTCAGAATTATGGGAGGGAGTGCCGCGGAAGCTGCGGCGGAAGATCCAGAAGAGACGCTATATAGATATTTTAGACTTCTGGAGGGTAGGAAGCGGTCGGGCGACAGTAAAAGAAGAGGAAGGAGGATGAGAAGGCAGGGAGAGTCCGGAAGGTCTCGCGTAGCGTTATTAATTGGACGAGAGCCTTCTTGAGGCTAGCTTGGGGCACACCTTGAACAGACCCGCCATGCCGCTTTTTTCTTTCTAGGTCCAGTACTTTGGAATGCTTTACCACCGTTTCTCCGTTTGGAACCCTCATACCCCCAATTTAAACACTACTCAAAACCCATCTATTTCAGCAAGCTTTTCATCTTTCTCCCGATGGTCCATCCTGATGTTCTCTCAATTACCTATTATTATGTCCTTCCTGTCCATTTGTTTTGTTTAGTTGTGTCCTTTGTCTAATCATGGTCTAGTGTTGTCTTCCCCTTTTGGGCCTTTTTATCACGCTTGTTTTAAGAAACCCTGTTAATTTATGTTTTAACTATTGGCCCTCTAGTTTGTTTTGCAATGTTTTGGTCTCTTTGTTACTTTATTTGTCTATGCCTTTATTCTTTATACCTGCTTTTCTGTTTTACTTTGGCGTTCCTTTTCTTGTTTGTGCATTGCCAACCTTTTAATTGTACACCGCTTTATGTTGCGACGAAAAGCGGTTTATCAAATTTTAAATAAAGATAAAGATAAAGATAAAGATAGCTAGTGTTTGGGGGCATCATTACCAGGGCAATATGGAATGCTGTTAGCGTATGCGGACTCTATATTAGAAGCGGCGCAGACGCATGATGGTTGGGTGTGGCTCAACTACGATGAGAAGTTCCAGGATAAAATGGAGGAGAATAAGTTGTTGTCCTGGGGGACGCAGGATATCAACTTATGGTTGACGCAGATGGCAGCCAGAGGGGGCACCGGGGGAGGAGGTGGTCCAAAAGGGGGAGTGGCGGCTACAGCAGGTACGGGGCGGCCTTTTCGGGTGGGAGAGGCTTCCGCGCCTCAGAGAGCAGTTGGAGGAGGGGCAGGGGACATATGTTGACGGTTTAACAAGGCATCGTGCCCTTTTCCAGATTTCAAGTTCCGGCATAGCTGTTCTTTATGCGGTGGGGGGCATTCCGCAATCAAGTGTGTCAAAAAAGGGGCTTCAGGTGGCCCCCTTCCTGTCCCTAAGCAGTAGGGACTTAC
Organism: Ichthyophis bannanicus; assembly: GCA_033557465.1. Classification (NCBI taxonomy): domain Eukaryota; kingdom Metazoa; phylum Chordata; class Amphibia; order Gymnophiona; family Ichthyophiidae; genus Ichthyophis; species Ichthyophis bannanicus. The sequence continues at coordinate 172,931 of CM066042.1, read as the reverse complement.
TGGGCCTGGCTCCGACGCCGATACAGGTCGAAGCCCTTAGGCCCTGGCTTAGGCAGTACGGGAGGCGCAGGGATAGGGAGGTGCTCGAGAGGGGATTTATGTATGGATTTACTATACCAGTAGGGGGAAGGTTAGATCGGAAGGGGCTTGGAACTCCCCATCGGTGAGGCATTTTGTTCATATTGTGAGAGACAAACTGGTCGTGGAGCTGGAATTGGGCAGGGTAGCCGGGCCTTTTGTGGAGCGGCTGTTTGCACACTTTGTAGTTTCCCCATTGGGAATTGTTCCAAAGAAGGAGCCCGGAAAGTACCGACTGATTCACAACTTGTCCTCCGGTAAGTTTGTCTGTCAATGATCACATCCCAAGGGAGTTGTGTGCGGTGCGATATGCATCCTTCGAGGACGCGGTTGAGTTAGTGAGGAGATGTGGGACGGGGAGTTTGATGGCAAAAGGTGGATATCGAATCCGTGTTTCGATTGTTGCCAGTGCACCCCTCTGCATTCCATTTGCTGGGGTTTCGCTTCGAGGGGCATTACTATTTTGATAAATGCATGCCAATGGGTTGCTCAGTTTCTTGTTCGTATTTCGAGAAGTTCAGTACGTTCATGCATTGGGTTTTGGAGGTGACCGTGGGATGTGCAAATGTGGTACACTATCTGGATGACTTCCTGTTTGTGGGAGGGGCGCAGTCCATACGGTGCTAGGAGCTGCTGGACGGCTTCGTGAGACTGGCCGAGCATGGGGTGTCCATTGGCAGCGGAGAAAGACGGAGGGCCCGGCGACTCGCATCACATTTCTGGGTGTGGAAGTGGATACGATGGATATGGTAGCGCGATTGCGGGTCCTAGTGGCAAACGTGATGGGATCTTCTAAAGTAACACTGAGGGAAATGCAGGCCTTGATAGGCTCCCTGAACTTTGCGTGCCGGGTGATTCCGATGGGGCGGGTGTTCCTGCGTAGGTTCTCGGTGGCTACATCAGGGGTCCTTAAGCCGCATCACCGCATTAGGGTATCGAGGCATTTGAGGGAGGACTTGGGGGTTTGGGATGAGTTCCTGAAAGGGTTTAATGGGGTATCGGTATTAATGGAGAAGGAAAATGTCCACTTTTGATATGCAGCTATTTACGGATGCGGCGGGCGGTTTGGGATTGGGTATATATTTTGGGGGCTCCTGGTGTGCGGGGGCCTGGCCGCAAGCTTGGCGGGAGGCGGGCCTAACCGACAACATAGCCTTTTTAGAATTGTTATCAATATTGGTGGTTTTGGAACTCTGGCCTGACAGGCTGCGTAATCGCAAGGTACTCTGGTGGTGCGACAATGAGGCAGTAGTTAGCGTAATTAATCACTATGCTCCGCGCTGCCTGCGGGTAGCGGCTCTAATGAGGGAGGTGGTGCTAGCCTGTTTAAAGTTGAATGTTTTGTTGAGGGCCCGTCATATACCTGGGAGTACTAATCAGATTGCTGATGCTCTTTCACATTTCAAGTGGGACCTGTTTTGAAGACTGGCACCAGAGGCGGGCACTGTGGGAGTGCAGGTCCCTGAGCACTTGTGGCAAACTGGCCTGAGGATATGTTGAACCTGTTGCGGAGTTCGGTGTCATCGGCGACAGGGTGGGCCTATCGGCGAGGCTGCGACAGCGTGGTGGACTTCCTGGTGGCACAGGGCTGGCACCAAAGTCCGGTGTCGGACCAACTCTTGGGCCAGTATGTGATGTCGGCTAAGGCGGCAGGAACAGTGCGATCAACTGTTCGGGCGCACTTGGCGGGATATGCCTTTTTCTCAAAGGCAGTGGGTTGGGAAGCATCGAGCGGGAGGTTCTTGGCTCGTAGGCTGTTGCTGAGTTGGGAGCGGGCTCACCATTTGAAGGGTGATAGGCGGGCTGCCTATCACGCATGAATTGCTAGGGAGGTTGTGTGCAGCGTTACCCTTTGTGGCAGCGTCGGCGTATGAAGCCACGCTTTTCCAGGCAGTGTATTGTGTGGCCTTTTTTGGGGCCTTCCGGGTGGGAGAATTGGTGGCTGCTTCTAGCGCGGCAAAGGGGGGAGGTGGCTTACTGTTACAGAATGTACAGGTGGCCAAAGGGGAGTTGCGAATACGTTTGGCAAGGTCCAAGATGGATCAAAGGGGTAGAGGAGTGTGGGTGTGCTTGAGAGCAATTGAGGGTTCCCCGACTTGCCCGGTAGCAGCTTTAGAGACCTACCTGCGGGTGAGGCCACGGGTGGACGGCTATCTCTTCATTCATGAGGATGCGCGATGGCTGACGTGGTTTCAGTTCACAGCAGTGCTGCAGATGGCGCTGCGCCAGTTGGGATTGGAGTAGGGTAATTATGCTCCTCATTCGTTCCGATTTGGTGCAGCGACTAGTGCTGCGGAGGCTGGGTTAAATGAACAGGAGATTCAACGGATAGGCCGATGGCGGTCAAGAGCATTTCAAGGGTATGTGCGCTTATAAGGGAATGAGCGCATAACAGGTTACTAACAGTGTATTTTTTTTTAGATGTCGGCCAGATTCCAGGCTGCTGCTGGATGATCGGCCATTCGTTCGTGTACTGGGCTGGTCAGCGAACAACTACAAGGCCATTGGGGCCCAATATTGGACTGAACGCCGCTGAGGTGACCGTCTTATGGCTGGGTGAGCGCAGTCTGCAGTGGATGCAGCTCTCTTGCCTTTGCTTCGGCACCACGAGTGTGGAAAGGGGCGCCAGCATTTTTGTTGCTGCATTTGGGAGGCAACGACCTGGGGTCCTGGACCTGTAAGCAGCTGTTCAGAGTGGCAAAAAGGGATTTAGCTGATGTGCTGCTGATGTTTAATAATGTGGTTTTATTATGGTCGGATATAATTCCAAGGCCTGCTTGCTGGGGACATCGGAGATGGTCTCGGGAGTTGATTAAAATTAATCAGCAAATTAGCCGGTGGGTGTGTGAGAAGGGTGGATGGCAGATTTTGCATCCTTGGGTCGATGTGGATTGTGCCGGCTTATATCGGCAAGACGGAGTGCATTTATCCACTGTGGGGGTGGATTTGATCCTGAATGATTGGCAAGAGGCTTTGGAGCATGTGTTGCAGGGAGGGGTAACTGGTCGCAGCTTGGTTTTTGGGGGTGGCGCAGGGATGGGGGTCCCTGAGCCTGTGGCGGGATCCCGGAGGTGTCCGGGGTCCGGAGCCGTTGACGATACGCAGGGCGGGGGTGGGCTACCCCCGACCCGGAGAACCCCTCGGGGCTTTTGCTAATAATATGGCGAAGCCGGAAGAGGGGGGGATGGATTTGCCTGGGGCTGATTCACAGCGGAAATGGGAGGAACTCACCTTGCTACTCACATGGCTGGTGAGAGTTCGTTCCGCTGCCGGAACTCGGTGGATTAAGGTTTTCTTGTTGGTAGTTTGTTATTGGATAATGTTATATGGTGTCGTGATGGCATCCTCTAGTGGCCAATGGCGGTAAGGGCATGCTGTACAACATATTTATTTCTAAGGAGCGTGGGGTATTTTAAGGCCAAAATGGAGATTGGTCTTAGGTATTTCAGCTCCTTGTGAGAACTCAATAATTAAGCCACGAGTGTAGGGAAACAAGGCTTTTATTTCCTCTCTGTGCAAGGGTTCATTAAGACACTAGAAATTAAAGAATGTCCTTTGTTCATAAAGGTTCCAGTAATAAGCAGGTAAAACCAATTGTTAATATCTTCACAATTAGTTGTAAGGGTTAAAGGGAGGTATTCAATTCATTCCAGGGCAAAGCAATTTAAACAAGACTTCTTCTTATTTACAAGGTTGCTATGGATTCTAGGCTAGAAGCCATGCACAAACTACAATCCATAGCTTCTTCCTGAGGAATGGGAATAGTATTTGCCTCTTCTATTTCCATAAATTCTGCATCACTACTTTCCCCCTCAGAGCACACGCTGTCCCTGGCAGTTACAGCTTTACATGGACTGTCTCTGGTATCTTGCCTCCAATAAGACTGTGCTTTAAAGTCTTTTGGTAGTTCTTCAAACCACTCTGGTTTCTTTCCTCTTCTCACAAAGTGAGTTTTAGCTTTAGCAGTGCTTTTAGGAGTTAAGCTTTCTTTAGCAGGAATAAAACTTTTATATCTTGAGTTTCTGTAGCTTGAAGCTCTGGAGCCTTCTCTCTCATGCACGTCTCTGTGACAACAGGTTTTCTGTCAGTAGCTTCTGGGCAGTGTTGGACTTCCTGAAAGCTTAGTAAAACCTGGTGCGGATTCTCCAGCTCTATGCTTCAGTGACAAAGTAGTTTTGTTAGAAACTCCTTTCCCTCGGGTACCTGGTAAAGCTTGTTCAGCATACTCCAATGCCTGCAGGCTTTCCTCCAAGCCTGGCTCTCTGTGTATGTCTCTCAGCTTTGGACTCAGGAACGTTGCTTAAGCAGGGAGTGGCATACCCTCCAGCCTGACTGCTTTCCTTAGCAGACTCCCTCTGAACAGCAGCTCTCGTAGCTTGGCCCCTCTGAACTCTACCTCTGTGAATTCTGTCCTTTTGGGCTTGCTCAAGGAGAATTCCTTCCTTCAGGTCTCTCCCTCCTTCTTTAGCCGTAATCCTTGTTCCTTCTCTCCCTGCTGCTCCAGCTTCTGCTGCTTCTCCTGCTCCTTCCCTTTCTCCTTCTGCTGTGCTAGCATTAAGCTTCCGTTTATAAAGGGATCTTCCCTTTGAATCTCCTGGGCTCATTTCCAGGTGGAACTGGTTAGCTCTCCTAGCCTCATTAACTTCTGTAGAATCACTCCTGCCCCCTCTAGCTGTGCTTTGAGGTAATTGCACACCTAGAGCTCTGTGAAAAACAGAGTTTCTTTTCAACTCTGCATCTTTATTGGCACCAGCCTCGTGACACATCCCCCCTCTTAAAATATTACAGGCTGAATGTTCATCATTACTACAGCACGTAATTCTAGACATCTTCTGTGCTGACGTAAACAAGGCCAACCTCTCGTGCCAGAGTCGAAGAACATTTATGTGGTACTTGTTCATGTCCCTTCGTGTCACGTATTAAATACGATGCTGGACCAAGTGGTTTGACCACTATATAGGGTCCTATCCATTGGGCTTCAAACTTCGGAGTGGGGCCTGATACCAAGACTATTACCTTCTCACCGGCAGTTAGACGTCGGGGCTTGGTATCTCTGTCATAGTACTGTTTTTGCTTTTTCTGACTGTCCTTCAGCTTTTCTTCAGCAAAACGTGAGGTCCGTTTTAACCGGCTTCTTAAACTTCTCAAAAATTGCGGTATCCCAACTTCATTTTGTACAGGTTCCACCCATTGTTCTCTCAGGATATCCAGAACTCCTCTGGGCGATCTCCCCTACATCAATTCATAAGGCAACGTGCCTAATGAAACCTGTGTTCTTTCTCTGCAGGCGTACAATACAAATGGGAGCATCGTGTCCCACTCTGCCATTTCTCCGTCCAGCGCCCGTCACAGCATCTGCTTGATAGTCTGGTTCATTCTTTCCACCAAACCATTGCATTGGGGTGATATGCGGCGGTTTTGAGATGCCTGATGCCAAAGGCGGCCCACACCCGGGCTAAGTATTTGGACAAGAGGTTCGTGCCTCTGTCTGTCAAAACTTCTTGAGGGAATCCAACCTCGCAAAATAGCTTTATAAGCTCCATGGCGATGGATTTTGCTGATATTCCTCAAGGGCACCGCCCATGGGAAACGTGTTGCCTGGTCCATGATGACCAATATATATTGGAAACCCCTAGGCATTTTTATGAGGGGTCCAACTATGTCCATGGCCAGCCTTCTGATAGGATCAGTTATTACTGGCATCGGCAGTAATGGCACCCCAGTGGTCTTATGGAGGTCACCCGTTGGCAGGAGGCGCAGGACTCACAAAAACGTGAGACCTCCTTAAAAACTCCTGGCCAATAGAACCTGGCCAGTATCTGGTCAAGGGTCCCTTGTACCCCTTTGTGACTGCTCACTGGGTGATCATGCGCTAACCTCAGCACTGCAGATTTAAAAGTATTCGGGACTACCAGCTGTTTTCGGACATCTTTAGTCCGTGGGTCTATACTCTCCCTGTATAGCACCCCTTCTTCTCTTATAAACCTTGGGAAAATATTTCTCTTCGTTTGAGTGTGTTCAAATGCGTGTGCTAGCGCATGGTTATCTCGTTGCTCTCCGGCAAAGGAAGGGAACTTCTCCACGAGCTCTGCTGGAATCCAGGGTAGTTCTTCGCCTGCTTCCAAGTCGGCTCTGCCTTGAGAGCGTCCCTTTCTTTCTTTGCGCTTTTCAGCTTTTGTCTTTCTGTCCCTTTCCGAAGGGGCATTTACTAAATCCTCATGAGATGGGAGGTCATCTAAACTTTCTTCCCTTGAACATGAGGGTTCTTCCGAGGCTTTCGTCTGGGTGCGAGTGGAGACGAAAACTTCTCGGGGTTTAGACCCTCCTTTAGGCCTCTTTCAAATTGTGGCCAGTCCCTACCTAAGACTAACTCTTTAGGTAATCTGGGCACTACAGCTATCAACATTCTTTTTTCTATTCCCAAACCTCTTACAAGTAAGTTATATACAGGATAAAAGGTGGCAGCGCCATGCACACATTTTATCTTGACTTTGCCCTCTGGTTGATCTGGGGCGGACTCAGCTCGCTCTTTGATTAGAGACCAGAGCTTGCGTGAAATCATCGTCTGGTCCACGCCAGAGTCAAGAAGAGCTTTGGCAGCAACCCCTTGTACAGTTACATCAAGTACAAATCCTTCAGATAACATTCTCTGTTCTCCCCCATGAGAGCAGTACGTGCTTGGCACGCACTCATAACATGTCCCATTTTTCCACAGCCAAAACATCTTTTAGAATAACTCTTCTCTACATTCTTAACATTTTTCACATTTTGAGTTTTTAACTGTGAGAGACTTCCTGATGAATGTCGCTACTGCCATCTTTGAACCTTCCCCAGTCCGCTGGGTGGCTAATTCGGCCTCTAGATATCTTTCAGTTAAGGCAATAGCCTCTGCAGTAGTGCGACAATTCTGTAGGATAAGGAAGCTCTGTATACTACTGGGTACTGCAGACATGAACTGCTCAAGGATTATCATATCCATCAGCGTTTCAATCATTTTCTCACTAGGCCTTAGCCACTTCTCAGCTAAGCTCTTCAGCCTGTGACCTAACGCTTTAGGCGTTTCACCTACTTCAAGGTGTGCCGCGCGTAGCTTACGGTTATAGACAAGAGGAGTCAGACCCAGGCGATCCCTGATGGCCTTCGTTACCTCGCTATAATTGTTCGCTAACGAAGCGGGCATTGCCCTATAGGCTGGCAGTGCCTCAACTGTGAGGGAAACTGCCAATCTAATGGACCACTGCTCTTCCGGCCAACCTATGGAAAGAGCTATTCTCTCAAAAGAGTCCAGGAAGTCATCCACATCATCAGCTACCCCCAACTTCCCCAAAGTTAGCGAGTCGTAGGTCCTACTGGACAGTTGCCCAGTCCTGAGCTCTGTGTAGGATGTCTGGAGGCTGCTTCCTGTGTCTTTTGTTGATGCAGTAGCCACGCTTCCAGCATCTGCAAGACTGGCTTTTGCTGTTCCTGCATGGCCAGGATTGCATGCTGTTGTGTTTGCGCAGCCAGTTCCCCTTGCTTGCTGAACTGAGTAGCCATCCAGGTGAACATCTCTCGCTGATCCATGGCGACGAGATTTCCTAGGAAACAAAGACAGCGGATTTAAACCCATTGGCTCCCGCGGGTGAGTGAGGAGCGCGGGAGCCAATGGGGTAGCAGGTTAGCCGGTGGAGAGGCAGTGTGGGGTTGGAGCGGGCCGGCGGGACGTTAGTCACTGGGAGAAGACTTGAAGGTGGCTGGCGTCCCACCCTCCCATCCCTAGGGTTGGGCAGGAGTGGGGAAGAGGGGGGTTGCAGCTGGAGGGGGAAGGTGGGATCCCGGAGGTGTCCAGGGTCCGGAGCCATTGGCAATACGCAGGGTGGGGGTGGGGTACCCCCAACCCGGAGAACCCCTCGGGGCTTTTGCTAATAAAATGGCAAAGCTGGAAGAGGGTGGGATGGATTTGCCTGGGGCCGGTTCACGGCGGAAGCGGGAGGAACTCACCTTGCTACTCACATGGCTGGTGAGGGTTCGTTCCGCTGCCGGAACTCGGTGGATTAAGGTTTTCTTGTTGGTAGTTTGTTATTGGATAATATTATATGGTTATTAAAGCTGCAACCAGTTGGATTCCCAAAGTGTTGTGATGTGGTTATTATGGGGGGGAGGGGAGAGGGGGTTGAGGAGTTGGGGGGGTGGGGCAAGGACAGGAGCACCACATTCGCCGTACCCGGTTACTACCATTTATGAACACGAACCATCTTGTCCTTATATAAGGAAATTAAAGATGATATAGATCCAGCCACTGTTCGTGGGCAGGCTATACCAGGGCTGGTGAAATTACTCACTATGTTACATTTTTTGGGCACTGGATCATTCCAAAATGTTGTCGGGGTGGCCTGCAGAGTGGACTAACCATTTTCCAGGATTTTAAGCAGGTGTTGCAGGCCTTGAAAAATTGGATCGGGAATCATATCTGGTACTCAGAGCAAGCAGGCAGAGTGGCAGGTGTTGAAGGAGGACTTTTTAAATATTGCTGAAGTGCCAAATGTGATGGGAGCAATAGACTGCATCCATGTAGCTCTAACACCCACCTCAGACAGAGAAATGGCATTCCGGAACAGGAAAAGCCTCCACTCCATAAATGTTCAAGTGGTGTGTGATGCGCACATGAAGGTCTTGAAGTTCCCAGGCAGCTATCATGATTCCCATATCTTCTCCAAACAGCACTCAGCCATAACTTTGCAGAAGGAAAGTACAGTGAAGTTTGGCTCCTGGGTAAGTGTTGCATAGGTGTATTGAAACTTCGGGGAGTGGGGACAGCTGTACGTTTCTGCATATTATATAAGCTATTATATATTATATTATTATGTATTGTACCATTATATACGCTGGTTTGTTTTATTTAATGCATAAGGGATTCTGGATATGGGTATAAGTCATGGTTGCTGACTCCTCTACTGTCACCACGCACACCTGTGGAGAGGTGTTACAATGAGGGAAATATTGCTATGCAATGATTCATAAAGTGCACCTTTGGGGTCCTCAAGAGTTGCTTCTGTTGCCTGGATCATTCAGGGGGGTATTGTAGTATGCACCTGCAAAGGTTGGAGACATTATCGCAGCCGTATACTGTAGAACATAACAACAACAACAAAAAAAACAGACAACGACCCTTACTTCAGCAAGCCCTTTCTAACAATTTAACAAAGAAACTTTTCAAAATGACTCCTTACCGCATCTTGACACAGATTCAACTGACATTGATGACATCCTGAACAACTGGAATAAAGCAATAAGCAGAGCAGCAGTAGCCCCAAAAATAAGATCCCATAGAAGTCATAAACACAAGGCAAGCTGGTACACACAGGAACTAAGATCAATAAGAAAACTAAGAAGGCTAGAATGTAAATAGAGCCATACAAAGTTACCTCAGGATCAGCAACAATTCATGACCAAACTATGAAACTACTGTGACAAAAATCAACCAAAGTAAAAAGGATTATCACACAAGAATCATCATGAAATCCGTAAACTGCCCTAGGGAACTTTTTGAAATTGTCATATCCCTAGTATGTGCACAAAACTCAGAAGGAGATCACAACATCAATCCGCAATCACTAGTTAATTACTACAGGAATAAAGTATCAATACCAGTGACACTTTATCTTTATCATTATTTGAGGCTTAATATACCGCTCAATGCAGTCGCGTCAGAGCGGTGCACAATGTACAAAAAGGCTGCATGGAAAAAGGAAAGGAACGCCAAATGTATGATAGGATAGTTAAGAGAGAAGGAAAGAGCTAAAGAGAAAGGTCAGGTAACAAATAGGGGCTGTAAGAAATCAGCGAGGGGGAGGGGAGAGAGGGGAGGGAGGTGGGGAAGATCAAACGCAAGGCAGAAGAGGTAAGTCTTCAGGCGGGTCTTGAAGGTTTTCAGGGAGGGTTCCAGGCGAAGGTCCGGGGGAAGCGAATTCCAGAGACGGGGCCCAAGGAAGTAAAAGGCAGAGGAACGGGTGGATTCGAGGTGAGCCTGTGAAGGGGAGGGTAGGGTCAGACGGTTGGCATGGATAGAACGGAGAGAACGGTAGGGAGTGTGAAGGTGAATCTGGTCAGCGAGATAGAGAGGAGTACCTGTGTGCATGGATTTGTGAGCAAAAGTGAGGACCTTGTATTGTATACGGAAGGGAATAGGAAGCCAGTGCAGTCGTATGAGAAGTGGAGTGATGTGATCGAAACAAGAGGAGCAAGTGAGAATGCGAGCTGCAGTGTTGTGAACTCTCTGAAGGCGCTGTAGTTGGGACTGGGGAAGACCAGCCAGGGAGGCATTGCAGTAGTCAAGATGGGTGACAACGAGCGAGAGGAGAAGGGTGGTCATAGATGAGAAGGAAAGAAAAGGGCGAACGGAGCGAAGTTGACGTAGGGTAGAGAAACAGCGTTGGACGACGGAGGAAATATGGGCTTTGAAAGATAAGGATGAGTCAAGGATGACGCCCACTATCACCAATGCCAGCCTCCAGCAGTAATATCAACTTCACATTATGGCATACATTCATGCAATCAATATTGAACAACTAGAAGACATAATTACCAACCTCAATACAACTAATGCATAACTACCTCTCCACTGGACCCATGCCCTGTCAGCTGGTTTAAAATTACATGATCGGAAATAGCACTCTTTCTCCTCAAAAAAATTCAGCTTTCACTAACCCTAGACTACATGCTTAGAGATCTCAAAATAGTATCAATACGCCCAATACTAACACATGTTGCACTAGATAAGACCAGCCCAAGCTCCTACAGACCAATATCAAGCCTACCTTTAATAGGTAAAATAACTGAAAAAGTAGTCCAACACCAGCTTCAGGAACATATGGGATTCCCCAGCTACAGGCTACCGAAAGCCCATAGCAAAAATAGAGTTCTCTCATGGGGAGCCGCAAGCAGCAGCAATTTAGTCCATGTCCACAGACCACAGTAGGACCCCTGTGTCTGATGAACCATCACTCTGGTAGCCTGAACACAGAAGGGCCGGAGGGTAGGAGTTGCCTAAATCCCGAAAAGGTTACATAGCACAGCCTAGTGGAAGGCACTGTCCCGTTGGGACTCTCTTTCTAGGCAGTAATGGGCTGCAAAGGTATGGACTGAAGACCAGGTGGCGGCCCGGCAGATGTCCCCCATCGGGACGGAGCGCAAGTCTGCCACTGAAGCTGCCATGGCCCTGATGCGGTGTGCCATGATGCGGCCATCCAGCGGGAACCTCGCCTGCTCGTACACGAAGGCGATACAGTCTGCCACCCAAGTGGACAGCGTACGCTTAGTCACCACCTCCCCCAGCCTACTGGGGTCATAGGAGATGAAAAGCTGAGAAGCTTTGCGGTGGCCCTGAGTCCATTGGATGTAGAAGGACAAAACCCTCTTACAGTCCAAGGTGTGGAGGATTATCTCCGCCCAATTGGAGTAACATCTTGGGAAGAAGATAGGGAGCACCACTTCCTCGTTGAGATGGAAGGGCGAAACTACCTTCGGTAGGAATTTGAAGAAATTGTGAAAGCACCACTCTGTTCTTGTGGAACCTGGTATAGGATGCCTTCGCCACAAGGGTCTAGAGCTTGCTAACTCTGTGAGCAGAGGTAAGTGTGAACAGGAAAGCCATCCTCCAAGAGAGGTAGCGAAGGTGGCAGGTAGCTGGAGGTTCAAAGAGCAGGCAAGTGTGCTGCCCCAGCACCACGTTGAGGTCCCATTCAGTTCCAGAGGTCAAACCGGGGGCTTCAATAAGAGCAGGCCCCAAAGAAAATGGGTCACCAATGGCTGGACCGAGAGGGGATTACCATCCACTGGATGGTGGTGCGCTGCCAAGGCACTGAGGTACACCCGGATGGAGTTAGACTTGAGCCCAGACTGAAAGAGGTGGAGAAGGTACTGTAACACCAGAGCCACGGGCAGGAGAAAGGGTCAGACCTGTGATCGGCGCACCAAACAGAGAATCTGCGCTATTGAGAGCATAAGCCTTCCTAGTAGAGGCCTTGCGAGAGGCTAACAGGATATCCTCCACTTCAACGGGGAGGTTGAAGGGGATCAGAGTCACCCTCTCAGCAGCCATGCTGTCAGTGACAGGGACCCCAGATTGGGGTGCAGGAGAGAGCCTCCCTCATGAGAAAGGGGTCCTGGGGTCTCCAAGGAGATGGGGGTGTCCACCGTCAACCAGGGGCGGCCCAAGGGGGGTGCGGGGCCATGTGCGGAGATTAATTGCGGGGGCCTCATTTGCATAGGGAGCCTCGTTTGCATAAATACTTGCATAATGTTAACATGCATTTTTAGTAAACATGCTTCTTAATGAGTGTCTGGATAAAGAAAGACTAACAGATTTCTACGTTACTATATTCCAGTGCCAACCGCCAGGCCCATTAGGAAGTACTATAAACACTGACCATTTAGAACTCATAGCAAATCCACCATATCATAACAGCTCTGCCAGGACTCACAAAGCACCAAACCTACCTATCAAAAGGCAACACTGCAAATATTAAACCAATACATCTCAGAGAATACCAATGCATCTCCTACTGGGGAAAGAGAACAAGTGACATGGTCAAATAGAAACTACATGAACAGAATACCTCGGCTTGGTTAAAATGCAGAATATAGACCATCACCAAAGAACAAGGGATCACAATTTAGAAATAGGAAGACAATAATTAAACTGGGAAACCCAAAAGCCAAACTTGGGATGTACAACAACACTGGAGAAATAAAACTATAAATTAATTTCCTCTTGTACTAAACAAAACACAAAAGACGTTAACAATGCACATTTCCCAGAGCTGATATATTCCAGTTAATAAATTCAAAATAAAAAAGTATTTTTCTACCTTTTGTTGCTTGTGCATTTTCTTTTCAGTTGCAATTGCTCCAGTCATTTTCTTCTGGTTTCTTTGTGTCTTCTGCGAGCTATCCATTTTCCTTTCTCTCTTTAGATTTTTTTCCAAATTTTTTCTCTATATCTGCTTTAACATACTGATCTTTCCCCTTTTGCTCTTTCCTCCATTTCTTTCCTTATTCCTTTATCATCCACTCAAATTTCACCCTTCCATTCTCAATCTCCACTTACTCTTCCAATACCCTGCCCATCGTAGACTTTTCTTCCCTCCCACACAAAATATATTTTCCCCTCTCCATTCTCATTCCCCATCCCTTTCTAGTCCTCCCCCAAAATCAGCTCCTTTATAGTTCTAGACCCACCCAGCATCTGCCCCCTTCTAGTCCCAGTCTCCCAAGCTTCCACATCAGTCCATTTCCAGTCCTAGCCTCCCATATGCTGTTTTCCAGTTCCATTCCAGACCACCATCAGCCCATTTCCACTCCAAGCTCCCCATCAGCCCATTTCCAGTCCTATTCCAGCCCCCATCAGCCCATTTCCAGTCCTATTCCAGCCCATCACCCATTTGCAGTTCACGTTCCCCCCATCAGCCCATTTCTAGTCCTATCCTAGCTCCTCATCAGCCCATTTCCAGTCCTAGCCCCCATATGCTCTTTTCCAGTTCCATTCCAGTCCTCCATCAGCCCATTTCCACTCCACGCTCCCCCATCAGCTAATTTCCAATCCTAGCCCCCTCGCCAGCCCACTTCGCCCTATTCCAGCCCTCATCAGCCCATTTCAATTCCTAATCCAGCTCTTCATCAGCCCATTTCCAGTCCAAGTTCCCCCCCCACCATCACAGCCCATTTCATCCATTACCCCCCACCATCACAGCCTATTTGCAGTCGTCCCCCATCACAGCCCAATTGTAGTCCGTTCCCCATCACAGCCCATTTCCAGTCCGTTCCCCCCCCACCATCACAGCGCTTGCAGTCCTCCCCATCACAGCCAATTGCAGTCCATTCCCCCCCCACATCACAGCCCATTTCCAGTCCGTTCCCCCATCACAGCCCAATTGCAGTCCATTCCCCCCCACATCACAGCCCATTTCCAGTCCGTTCCCCCCACATCACAGCCCATTTCCAGTCCATTCCCCCTCCCACATCAAAACCCATTTCCAGTCTGTTCCCCCCCCCCATCACAGCCCATTGCAGTCCGTTCCCCCCCATCACAGCCCATTTCCAGTCTGTTTCCCCCATCACAGCCCATCCAGTCCTAGCCCCTCCCGAAGAGCCCGTGCCATCTAAGGGGCTGCAGAGGGAGCCGGGGAAGCCCGCGCGAGGCCCCGGCTCCCTCTGCACAGCCCGCCAGCGTGAAGAGCCTTTACCTTCACGCTGGCGGCTGTTTCAATGAAGCCGCGAATGAAGCCAAGCTTGGTGGTAGGGCACTGATTAAAACCATCATAGGCCACTTGAGAATTTGGAGCCTCATGGACCACTTTGGCCAGGTTCTTGAACTGCTGCAAGGGTTCCTAGAGACAGCCAAGCCGCGACCTTTAGGTCTCTCAGGTACATGCCCATGTACAGCTGGTAAGCCTATGTGGCAGATGAGCATTGAGCCCTGATAGCACTTTCTGCCAGGGCATCCAAGTTGGGGGTCTCCTGCCAGGGGGCACCGAGGATTGCATCTTCTGGCTTTTCATGACGCATCCGCCCACCACCATGGAGTTATGCGGCAGCTGTGACTCTGGATGCCGTCGGCGGACTCGATACACGTCAAACCGTTCTCACCATGGCACCGACTCTCCCATTCAGGCATGAGCTGTTCAGGATGGGAGAAAGGGTACTGAGCGATTCCCACGGAGCCGTATTGGAGGATTTCCAACTCATCCACCTGAGGGTCCTGCTGACTAGTGGAAGCCATGTCCTCAGGCGGGGACTGCCACCGAGGCTCCAAAAATAGAGAGCAGAAGGGACATCGCGGTGGCGAAAGGTATCAGGGGTCTCATCCTCCATCTCTCTTCGAGTAGCATGAGTACTAGGATGCTCCGTGGTCCTCAGGATGAGGCAGGCGGCCGGCACCTGACAAACTTGCAGGGGATGACCGCAGTTATCGAGTGGGACTCAACATGACCTCGGCGAAGATCGGCTATAGGGACATCTTGGATGACAAGGGCCGAGAGGGGCGGATGAACTGGTGTGCCAAAACAGCGCCCATGTGTGCAGGAAGGCAGACAAAGCGTCCAGGGCCACCATTCTGGACTCGAAAAGAAGGCTGCAGCCTTCGAATGGGCAAAGGGATTCGGGCGCATGGGCTCCCCTGAAGGGGAATCCTCGACGAGGATATGTCTGTGGACCAAGGCAGGTCTGTGTTGGATCTTCCAGGAGATCATAGGCCACCAACGCCTCGGACAATCTCGGACTGCAGGACTGTGCCAGACCCTGCGATCAGAATCATCCTAGGATGCTGCCTTTGAGGGTATCTTCTTCCTGGGTTCCTCGAGGGGACTTTCCGAGGACAGGTATACAAGGCTCAGGCTCGGAGTGTCAGAGATCAGGGCCTAACGAGGCCCTGGCCTTAGGCATCACTCGGGGAACTTATCGTGCTGCTCTGGTGGCTCTTGAAGGTCTTGCTACATCATTGCAAAGAACGCAGACTGCTGGGTTTCTGGCCGAGGCAGTGACAGCAGTTGTGTGTGCTCAAAGACAGATTTTGGAACCAATCAAACTTCTTAAAGCTACTGGTAGCCATGGGGGAAAAAAATACCTGAGAGGTCGAAGACTCTGGCTGCCAGCGGGAGAAAAAAGGACGCGAAGACACCAGAAAAAGAAACGAAAGACTAAAAAATTCACCCAATGCAACGAGGTCAGTAGGCAGGAAGAGTGTGATGGAGACAAGTGTGAAACTTGGAGAGAGAAAAAAATCACTTTTTTTACAAGCTAGACAACATCTTAAGGGCTCCGCAGAAAAAAGGAAATGAGCAAGATGGCACCCTTGGGCAGAAGGGGACCAGCATGCGTGGTAGCATTCCCACAGGCTTTCTTTGAATGGGGAAATGCTCCGCATGGGTTCATCGATGAACATCACCATATGGAGGACTGATTCTGCTTGTGGCAGGTGCAGGCCTGTGACCCACGGTGTCTGACATAGGCAGGCCAGCATGGCTAGCTTGACCTGTAAATGAGGCCTGTGGAGAGGCATATAGGATTGCACATCCCCCAATATGCTGCTATTGTAAGAAAGAACTCAGTAGAAAGATGGAATTAGCTTAAGATAAGCAGAATTGCATAATTAAGAAATGGAAAAATACAAAAAAGATGGTTTTTTTAAAGTTACTGACAAAAGAGTACAGTTGCAGAGTAATATTGAGGAGTTGCTGACAGATGGTTTACAGAACCTTGCTCTTCAGAAACACACCACAAATGGTCCCATAGCCTTGAAAGTGTGAAAGTAACCAGTTGATTTGAACTGACCATTGTACCTTGGGACTAGAATGGTATGCGGGTGTCATGCCTACAGAAGCCCACAGCAGTAACATAATTGGAGAAAACTTGTCATTAACCACCCAGGCGGACCAATAGAAGGGCTACGGGAGGTAACGGGAGCGTACCGGGACCAATGAAATGTTTTTATCCTATACCTATAATGGAAACAGAAGTCTATAAAAGTTGTTGGTATAGCTTGGAGACAACTTTGGCTTCAGCCATTTTGAACTTGCCTTGCTTGAGACTTGTGCACAACTATGATTTGGGACCTTCTGAACAGACTCCTGTTATCATTGGTTTTGTTCTTAGCGCTTTGCTGCTACCGCATATTCCTTGTTGCGTCATTGGCCGTGAAGTGGTGGAATCAACGTATATATTATAGGGCAATATACCAACAGCACTTTCCGCCTCTATAGGCTTGGTCCTCCGGTATCGCGCCCTTCCGACGAGGTCCGCGTCCCTGGCCGCCGCCGGTCCCTTTTAATCGGAGGGAGATGGGTCGGACCTCGGCGGGTGACCGCCCGGCTGGAGTCCACGCCTTCGAACCCAATGTGAGTGGGAGTCCGAGGTCCAACTCATGCGCCTGCTTGGGACGTTTTGAGGACCGGATCCGGTGAGTATAGTAGTTTGATTTTGGGGTCTAGACAGAATAGAAAGTACAGTACTCTCTGCCCATGGGAACTTGGAATTTGGACTTTGTACTCGTCGAGATATTGGGAATTGGTAAGAGAGCTTGATCACCTCTCAAGTGAAGATCCGCCGAGTCAGCCTCATGTGGGAATTCGCTAGGTGAAACCCTCATCCTTTTTGGAATTGTACTTGGAAAAACGGTAGTCAGAATAGATAGAAACGAATGCATTCTGGTCTACTTTGCCTAGCATGAGTGTTTGAACGAAGTGTGCTGAAAGGACTGGCAGCACTGTACCCAAGTGACAGCTGACCCCTGATTAGCGGCAGTTCCTGAACCGGCGCGAGCCCGCGTTCCGGTCGCGAAAAGGGGGAAGCGATTGTGCTTCTTGTCTTGGTATTTGTAACTCCCTGTATGTTTCCCAGGGCCGTGAGGACCCCTTACCCACGTTCCGCCCACCTTTTCCCTTCTTCTTGTCTGTTTTGGTTGCGCGGGGCACACATCGAAATGGGGAGGGCGGAGTCTACTAAGGAAACGCCATTAGAATGGAAGATCGCGACATTTTAAAGAGGGGATATTCATGAGATTATAGTATTCAAATGACAGCAGCCCGTTTTGCCAGATTTGTGTTGTACCTAGGGAGTGGCCGGATCTAGACCCCATCTGGCACCCGAGAGGGAACTTTCACCCCTCGTAGAGATTATCCAGTCAATACACCGTAGAGTGCGGGTAGCGCACCCCGATCAGTACTCCTATCATAGAGTCCTGGTTTAGTATTTGTGAAGATCCGCCCTCCTGGCGCAGCGCTGTTTTAGAACCGGGCAGAATAATGGTTTAGCTAAAACAGATTCCTAGACCAGAGAAAGGAAACAGCTATAGAATGAAAGAGCATGAATAAGATAAGCCAATAAGACAATCCCATCTTTGGCAGATCCCGAGCCCCGGAAGTAGTCTTCAGCAAGCCACCCGAACCCCAGGTCCCAGTAAGAATAAGCCCGGCGGCGTCGTGCGCCCAGCCCGCCAGGAGACTCGCCGCAAGAGCCGAGGCCAGACCCGAATCCCGGACCTCCCTCCTCCTGGATAAGATGGAAGAGAGAAGCATTATCGGCGAGCAAGAGAGGAGGATGTCAACAGGTGACCCAGAAGCGGAGTGCTAGAAGCAAGAGAAAGTGAGGATCCCCCAGTAAGAAGCAGAAGAGGAAATTGTACAAATAATTGAGAAAGTAAGCGCTAGCACTAGCAACCCAGTGAAAGAAAAACCCAAAGCAAAACCAGTCTTGAGAAAAAGACAAGCAACTCCTGCAAAGACAACGACAATAGCCCTTATATCCCCAGACTCAAATGACGCCGAGGACAGCCAAACTGGTGTTTCCCTTAAGGCAATGTCCCGGGGGTGGGCCTGTAAAGAATGAATTAATGATGAAGTGGTAGGCGGGACCCCTACCTTATGTGTATATCCCCGTTCGCTACAACGAAGTTATTAAATTGGAGGTCCTATTATGCCTCCTAGACTAGCAAGCGCCTAGGGAGCTGACAGAATTAGTAACTAAGTATTATGGAAACTCCACCCATCCCACTTGGCCAGATTGCCGTCAGCCTCCTGACGCACCCGAATTCACTCACAGACGAACGAGCGAGAATTTCGAAAAAGCAGCTATCGACTGTATGGGCAGAAAACCCTGCAGCTCCCAGCGCAGGGGCAGAATATAATAGATCCGTAGAGAAGCAGCTCAGAGAGAATTCCCAAATGAAGAGCCCCCAATGGTATCCACAATACAGATGAAGGATCCACCGCCCTAGCCCCGTTTTCGCCAAGGCTTTTTTACAAGGCGTTGGTCGAAGAAGGAGGCCAAAAAGCTATGAACCTTTCCAAAGTAGCAGTAATTATCCAAGGAATAGATGAAGAGCCCAGCAAGATCTTATGATAAAGATTAACTGCAGCTTATAGAATGTAGAACCTCCCTATGAAATCCCGAGGCCACCCAGGAAGTTTTATGCCTTGTGAATTCTGCTTTTGTAACCCCCAGTCTCCACCAGACATTAGACCCGGAAATTACAGAAATTAGCAGGGTTTGCGCGGCATGAAATGCCACACAGTTTATTGGACTTCGCTCATAAAGGTGTATTTGAACGTCGTGGATACTGAAGGCAGAGATAATGTGATAGAAAGATGAAGAAGAACGCTGATTTTTTGGCTGCGGCCAGTAGTGGAAAAGAAAAGGGGAGGTGTCCCCTAATCGGAGGAGCAGAGGAATAGGGCGGGGTCAAATGCGGAGGCCGGACCCAGTAGACTAGGCGTGAACCAATGCGACTCATTGCAAAGAGGAAGGACCATTGTAGATGATACTTTCCCGCACCTCGAAGACGCCCAGCAAATGACACCAAACGATCATCAGTGGGCGTATAAGAAAGACAAGGCCGTCCCCCGAGGCCGAGGAGGAGCCCTCGGAGAACAATTCCAGCGAGAGAGGTGAGGATGAGCCATCCAAGCATTGGCACAAACAGCCCCATTACGAGGATGACTTGGGATTTAGGACAGACCGGGCTCCAAGTTTGCTTTTAGGTCTCCAGCGCCTATGGTCAAAAATACAAATAGGAGACCAATTTATGGAAAAACAAAAAATGATTTTATGGTTGATACTGGAGTGCAAACATTCAGTAATAGACAAAAAGGATAGCCCCATTCACCAAGAAAAGAGTCACCACTTAGTAAGGAGCAACTGTGCCAAAGCCACAAAGTCCTTTTCTACAAAACCGAATATGCAGTCTAGGGGGGGAGGACCAGCACGTCAACGCATCAATATTCTTTACCATGCCAGGGCCGAATGTCCAGTACCACATTACTGGGATCGAGACATGCTAGCCAAGCTTCAAAGCCCAAAATATCTTTTCTCTGAGCAGGAGAATGCAATGACAGTGAAATCTCAAGCCAAACCCAGCAGGAATAATGCCTGGCCTGGACAGTACCCCGAGAAGAAGATGGGAGATACTACATTAAGAGGATTCGATTCAAGATACCTATTTTGAACAAACTTTAAAGAACATTCCTGCCACCACTTGAAGTGTGTGGCAGAAGGCAGTCCCAAGGCCTAGCCACCACATATAGCTCCGAGTGATTTGTAACCCCTCCAGCCTAGCGCTCACAGCCAGTGCACGTCAAACAGTAAACCCCTCTCCCCAGAGCTGCAATTGAAGGTATTCTGCGCCACCTACATTAGATTACTTGAGTATGGCCCTACTGGGAAAGTATGTTCAATCCCCATGGAACACCCCACTTTTGCCAGTGAAGAAGGCCTGAGACAGGATGATTATCGCCCAGTGCAAGATTTGAGAAGAGTAAATGAAAATGCAGTTGTGAAACTATACATCCAGTTGTGCCCAATCCTTTACAGCTCTACTAGGATTGGTACCCGCTGAAGCTACCCATTTGCACTGTAGCTAGATTTAAAAGATGCATTCTTTTGCATACGAATTAGCCCCTGTAAGCCAAATATTGTTTTGCATTCGAACTGCAGGACCCCAGTCGCCTGGAAGAGGTGGCCCAACTTACCTTGACAATGATTACCCCAAGGATTTCAAGAAATCTCACCTACCATCTTTAAGTGCTGCACTAAATCAAGACCCTTTCAAGCTATCCAGTAGCCCCGGGGAAGAGAGTACTTCTCCAGTACGTGGATGATCTGTTTGATAGCCTGCCGTATCAGTAAAAAGAAATGTATACGAGCCACCCAAGATCTCTTTTGCAGTTACTAAATGAAGCAGGATATACAGTTTCCAGATCCAAAGCACAACGAATTCCAAACAGACGTGAAATACTGGGGTTTTTCGTATTACCCCAGCAAGCAGAATAGATGAGTCAGAGGAAAGAAAAGAAGCAGTATGTAGAATTCCAACTCCACACAACCAGAAAGCAAGTGCAGAGCCTTTCTGGAGGCAGCAGGATATTGGCCCCGAATCTGGATACCCACCTGTTGCCCAAATTTGCCAAACCACTGTATGAAGCCAAAAACGGCTTACAGGAGAAGTCACCACTGGAGTGGGGACTTGGAGCAGGCATCACAGCCTTCCAAAAGTTAAAATGAAGGTCGCTTGTGATGGTCGTCACCAGCACTCGGACTACCAGATGTTTTCCATAAACCTTTCCACTTGTTTGTACATGAAGCAGCCAGGGAAATTGCCTTAGGCATTTGTTGACTTCAGCAAATTCGGAAATTGGAACGACCTTTTAGCCTACCTATCAAAACAATTTTGCGGACCCTGTGTCCAAAGGATGGCCACCCTGATTGAAAGCAGTTGCAGGCTACAGCACTAACTAGTGGAGTGAAGGTCAGACAAACTCACATTAGGGACGAGACACATACGAAGTCACTGTGCCACATGCATCTCCTTATCCCTTATGGAACAGAAAGCAATTATTGGCTCACCAATTCCCGCATGTATTGAAGTACCAGAGCATGTTATGGGAAAACCCACAGATACAACTCGAAGTGAGCCATGCTTTTGACCCAAGCTACCTTGATACCCATCAGTGAAGAACCTCCCAGAACATGACTGTATCGAAGTCATGGAAACTGTGTTCTCAAGTCGACCTGACCTGAACAGATGTGCCCATAGCCAATCCTGAACGAAAACCCCGCAGATCTATTATGTGGATGGGAGCAGTCCTCCATCCTTGACGGACGACGCTGTTCCCGGATATGCCAAGTCGTCACTCACATGAAAGTAGTTTGCAATCATCAGGCCCTAGCCTCAGGCAGCATCCAGCCCAGAAAGTACCGAATTGAGAGCACTCACCAGAGCAGTTGGTTTTTAAGAGCAACACTTGTGCTGAATGTATATACAGATTCCAAACATGGCTTCACACTTACCTTGCATGCCCATGGAGCTCTTCTACAAAGAAAGAGGAATCATCACATCCGTAGGAAAAGCAGTCAAATAGGGTCCCGAGATATTGATGTTACTTGATGCAGTCTGGGGCCCCGCACACGTGTAGCTGTCATGCATTGTAGAGGACATCCAAAGCAGGAAAAGGAGAAGTTTGCTCCGAGGGAATAGATTCGCAGATGCCTAAGCACGACAAGCAGCTATAAGGGACAGAGTGCCCCACCAGCTTATGCCAATGCAAGCAGCAGTGGTTTCCAGTACCCTTGAATTTATGGACCCGACACGATATACCCACCAACGAAGTGGATGTACTATTTTGACAAATAAGGGGAAGTATTGAAAGATGGCTGGAATTGATCTGCCACCAGAAGAAGGTAGTCCAACCTCGCGGGAAGAACATAGTAATCTCCAGAATGGGTTTATGACCATCCTTTGTTAAAGCTTTCCATGGAGCCACCCATTTAATGGAAAGAGTGCTATTGAGAAAAGCACTCAGACCACATTTCTACATTCCTGTCCTGATGACAACCATATCAGCCTCCTTAGCCCCGGACAATGTCACTCGGTGTCCAAAACTAATGGCCAGCAAGGCGATTACAGCACCTCCGAGTTCAGTCAAGAGGTGTGACCCCCCATGCACAACCCTCCAAGTTGCTTTCACCGACGAATGCCAAAAGCTAATGGATACCATTACCTACTAGTATTAGTTTTGTACTTTCTCTGGGTGGGTAGAAGCGTTCCCAACCAGAACCGAGAAAAGCCCGAGAAGTTACCAAAGCCTTAATGAGAGAGATTGTCCCCAGATTTGGAATCCCAGCAGTAATAGGGTCAGACTATGGACCCTCATTTGTCTCCGAAGTTAATGAGCTGTTAGCAAAATATTTGCAGATACAGTGGTAACTCCACACTTCATACAGACCCCCAGAGTTTCAGGGAAAGTTGAGCGAAATGAATCGTAACCTTGAAAGCCCAAATGTCCAAGCTTTGTCAAGAGACACACTTGAAATGGCCCCAAGTGCTCCCCATAGCTTTTACTCAGAACACCGCTCAGCCCCTGTAAAGTCCACAAGATTTTCCACACCTTTTGAAGTTTTGGTATGGGAAACCCCCACCAATAGTTCAGGTAGTCAAAGGAAATCTAGCCCAGATTGGGTCAGAAGTAACGGCAGACAAGAACTCCTAGCTCTTAGTTTTGTTCTGCAGACTCTCCAATACGTGGATCCAAGACCTTTGCCTATCAACTTGAACGGAACCCTTGCATCCCTACCAGCCTGGAACTTCCGTGTGGATCAAAGATTGGAAGAAGATACCGTTGGAACCCCATTGGAAGGGACCGTACAAAACCGTCATCCCCTGTCTACCCCCCAACGTGCAGTAAAGGTAGCCGAGATCGACGCCTGGATCCACCACAGCCGAGTCAAGCCCGCCGACGATCCTGAACCAGAGCGGTGGACAGCAGAGCAGCTCTACGCCTGGTGTATCCCTTGCGAGTTTTACTCTGAGACGGCAACCACCAGTATAGGACCACTCCATCACAAGTGCTTTGCAGTAGCCAAGTCTTCGAAGAGGATTGCTTGTTTTCCATGCATCAAACAGCTTTGTGTCAAACGAACCCAATTTGTGTGTGTGATTTGACAATCTACTTTGAGACTACATTGACTAAGCCAGACTTCACAAGCCAACTGAATTGCTAATTTGGTTAATGTGTGCTGGACACACCTTGAGTGATCTTCAATCAACACTCCGCACCCGTTAAATTGCTTCATTAGCAAACGGGACGAAGAATAATAGACCGTCGTGATCAAGATCAGCAAGCTGAGGATTTAGAAAGACTCCAAATCCACCCAACCTTTATCTTTGCTTCTGCTTTTGCCTTGTTTGCCTTCTTTGGAGGTTTTGAACAGACTTATGCTCTACCTCCATGCACTGCTTTTATTTACAATCTCACTAGAACTGGACTGAAAGTAACTCAGACTTTGCTTTCCCATTCTTACTATACCTGCAAGGGAACAAGAACTCGGTGGTAATCTATAACACCACTGAAACTAAATGTTTTGCACTCATGGCAAAATCAAAGCATTCTATAATCCGCATCAGACTCCATCCTATTACACGTTGGAAAAAAGATGGAAGGATGCAGATGGACCTATATTAGCTGCTACACCCCGCACTTAAGGACATTACTAAACCCGCTGTTTTGAATTTTGATGCATGTAAATGCTATTAATAGAGATAGTCAGTCCACCTTTGGTACATGGGAGAAACGCTTATCGAAATGACCATAAGTATATTTTGTCCAGAAGGTGCCACAAATTGGGTGGAAAAGTGTACAGGGTAAAACAGGATCAGGGTATAGTACTGCTACAGCGGCAGACTAAATTTATTGCCAGTATTGGGAATTGTGTTTTCTAATGCTACCTGGAACACTGTCATAACTAATGAGAAAATAGAATAAACGGATTGGCTACTCTAACCAAGCCAACCCACAAACTGATAAATGTCAGAAAGATTAGCTTGCAACCCCTTACATTTGCGTGTACATAACCCCCATGCATTGGGAAACAAGGATATTAAGTTTGGTTTAACTATTGCTGGAGGAGCACACATGATCCAGGGACCCTTGTGTATATTAGATTGAATACTCAAGGCCAACAAAGTCATCTAAATATCATATTCATAAATACCTTTTTATGAAGCTATGCATGTAAATAAGTTTGAGATCCCTCACCCGTTTCACAGAATTTGTTTCTAGGAATTAGCCGGAGCAGTAGTAGTATCTAGTCTTAAGATCACAGATTGTTATTTCTGTGGCGCGAACCCAAATGGGAGGACCAATGGCCCTGGGAAGCCAAAGAATTGAATTATTCCATGATTTACAATCAGAACTGAATACACAAAGACCAACCAGTGAATGGGTTTGTTAGCGCACTCAATCGTTGGACGTCTCTGCTTTGCCAGAACTGGACCCCAGTTCACCATCAAAAGGTAGGGGACAGCTGGTCTGTCTTAGCCAGAAAATACTATAATGCCACGACCAAGGAAGGTAGCCAGTGGTGGTCAGGAATCAGGACATCCTGAACCTCCTTAACCCATTAGCCACTTTTTCCTGAACTTGCAGGGTCCTATGGGAACTAACCTTGCCAAAGTCCAAGCTGGCCAAGCCCCACATGCCTATATTTGGATCTGTGGAACCCGATCATATGCGCAACTCCCACCACAATGGGGAGGGAGCATGTGTCTTAGAACCATCAGACCTTCTTTTCTTCCTGTTAACACACTGAACATGGAGAAAAACAATTAGGATACCCTGTATATACCACCCACAAACAACAAAGGAGCATTCTAGACAGAAAAGAGAGGACTTACAGATAGGCAAGTGGGAGAAAATGGCAAGGTGATGATTGGCCACCAGAAATCATTATTGAGTATTATGGACCTGCCACTTGGAATGATGATGGTATGTATGGTTATCGTACCCCAATTTAATATGATCAATCGTATTATTCGTCTTTACAAGCATTAGTTGAAAATAATAACCAATGAAAACTAGTCATAGCTCTTCACGCTCTTAGCTATAACAAAGTACTCAGATGCGCACTGCCATATACCAGGAATCGCTTAGCCCTTGAGTATTTGCTAGCAGATGAAGGAGGAGTATGTGTGGGTAAACTGAATATTTATTAAACTCATGCTGCTTTGAAAATAAGATGATAAAGGTTTTCAAGTAGTTGAAGAAAATTGCTAAAGATATGCAAAGACATGCTTTAATGTGCCAGTACAGACTTTTCCCGGCACAGCCCTGCAAGTTTCCTCAATTGGTTTGCTAACCTTTTCTCTTAGGCTGGGAGGATTTTAAGACTTTCGTTATCTTCGTACTAATCCTTGTTGCTGTTTTGTCCTCTGCTTACCATGTTTAATCACATGTTTGTATGCGTTCCCTTCATAGTGCTAATTGATAGTACAGTATAATGGCGGAAGACCGCAACTAGAATTAATTGGGCTTTATACCAACGTCAGCCCTAGTGGAAACTAGTAGAATCCTTTAATCAGGATTTGGAAGAATCCTTTGGAAAGTGATTTAATTCTCACACCTTATTAAGTAATAGGGTCGAGATTAATCAAAGGGGGGAATGTGGCATGTGCAGGCCTGGACCCACGGTGTCTGACATAGGCAGGCCAGCATGGCTAGCTTGACCTGTAAATGAGGCCTGTGTATAGGCAATTATAGGATTGCACATCCCCCAATATGCTGCTATTAGGTAAGAAAGAAACTCAGTAGAAATATTGAATGTCTTAGATAAGAAGAATTGCAGAATTAAGAAATGGAAAAAATAAACATAAGGAAAAAGATGTGATTTAAAGTTACTTATAAGAAAAAGTACAATTGCAGACAAATAATGAGGAGTGCTCACAGATGACGTTTACCGAACCTCTGCTCTTCTGCACGCACAAATTGGTCCCATTAGCCTTGAAAGTGTGAAAGTAACAGTTGATGAACTGGACCATTGTAATTGGGACGTAGAATGGGGGCATGGCAGGTGTCCATGCCTACAGAAGCCCACAGAAGGAACATAATTGGAGAAACTTTATCAGTACCGGGACCAATAGAGGGGCTACGGGAGGTTACGGTGAGCGTACCGGGACCAATGACAATGTTTTTCTATACCTAGAAGGGAACAGAAGTCTAATAAAAGTTGTTTGTAATGCTTGAAAACTTTGCTCAGCCATTTTGAAATTTGCCTGTGCTTGAGACTTGTGCACAAATAAATGATTTGACCTTCTGAACAGACTCCTGGTATCATTGGTTTGTCCCCCCCCCCCCCCCCTCCCCCCCGCCCCCCCCCGGCGCTTTGCTGCTACAGAACCCGAGGGACATTTCAGCCACCATACTTGTGGCCTTTCTTCAAGGTGAAGTGATTAAGCAGTGGATGTACTGTTCTTTTATATAGTTATGTCCCTTCAAAGACCAGATTGGTGGGTTTGAAGAAGTGGGACAATTTCCCCAATTTCACAATTTTTGAGGGATAATCAATTGGAAGGAAAGGATTGGAGAGATCTCTTTTCCCATAGATTGGAAGGTTCTCTGGTGAATGTTTTAACGATGCTCTCCCCATAGAGTTTCTTTAAATGTTCTTTGGGCTTTTCACAGCTAGATTGACAAATAATTTAGTCAGTTTTTATGAAATAATTTTGGTGGGCATTATTATGCCTGCCATCGCTTCCCCACCTCCTCCTTTTTTGGAGAGGAAAATACTTAACATGAATATGCTTTCAAACTTATATCCCACCAGCAATTAAAGTGTGTTAAAGAAAAGCACAACAAACTAGTTGGTTAAAAGAAACACTTTTATAGGCAAACATTTTAAGATGCAATCTTTCCAGGACCTACAAAGGACTTATGGGTAACAGTGTTTAAATAGTTGTGAAGGGATTTCCCTGAATTTCTCGTGCAGGCTTAATACCAAATCCAGTATTTTTTTTGTGGCAATAAGTAAAGTAATTAAGAGTTCATATTTAAACCTCTGCAGTGTGGCTTTTTTTTTTAAGCGCCAGCTGTGAAGTTTAAAAATGAAAACCAGATAGTCAACTATGCAAGCCGGATATTCACTCTGACTCCTGAATATCTGCTTTCATCGCTGAAGCCGCCATCACTATCCTCCAGATAGTGACACTTATTCAAACACCAATCCAGATAGTAAAAATTGCATATAGTTAGGCGTGCTCTTTTCAGCCGAACTTTGTGGTTTATCTGCAGAGTGTTTCTGAATTTGGCTGCAAATTGGATAACCCAAAGCTTTTGCCCCGGCTCTCCACCCATCCAGATAGTACCGAGGCAGTCCGAAGAAATATTTTGATAAGCGCTGCTGGATGTTGCAATCCGGGGGCCAGCACTTATCCGATCAGAAGTGGGCTGCTAACTGGACAGCTGCTTTTGAATACTGGTCTACCAAACATTTTGGCAACAAGAAATCCTTATACAAAAAAGCATTACAAACCTGAGCTAGTGGAATGATTATGAACCCTTTTTTGTTGTTTTAGATTGCCTCAGCTGAAACACCCTTATTACCATGTTACTAGGAAGAGCTTACATCGGGTGGACAGACAGAAGATTATGACAAGTTTGCACACATAGCATGGCCATGCCAGAGGATGTAGTGGCAAAGCTTATTGCGCAGAAGGCAAGTTGGTGGCTTCTGTATTTTTGGCATAATTTATCTTAATTAAAATATTTGTTTTTTTATATGTCAAGCCAATTCATTCACAGAAAAGTAGTTTTGTGGGTCATTTCATAAGCCATTTTTGTGTATAAAGTGTTCGGGTGTATTTTATACAATGAGGCCCTATTAACAACTTCACACAAATTAAATGACATTTGCATATGTTAGCATGGTAGCAAAGTTCTGTAAATTTAGCCCTAGTTCAGCTGAAAAAACCATAATAGACCTAGAATATTTCACAGAATCTGGTGCTATAATAGGAATCTTTTTGTTGCATTAGTAAACTATATTAGTACAATATTGTAGAAATATCCTCCCAAAAAGTTAATGCTGTGGTCACTAAATGGAAGCTGTATACAAACGTAGTTGTGAATTCATTAAAATTATAAGGACTAGTATAAAAAAATATTAGTATTTTACATAGTAGTTCTGTGTTTGTCCCATGCTTTTTTGAATTCAGATACCGTCCTCGTTTCTACTACCTCCACTGGGAGACTGTTCCACGCATCTGCCACTCTTTCCGTAAAGAAATATTTTCACATATTACTCCTAAAAGGGGATAGACTCAGGAGTATATGCGTAAATATTTCTTAATGGAAAGAGTGGTGGATGCATGGATTAGTCTCGCAGTGGAAGTAGTAGAAATGAGGACAGTATCTTCATTCATTTCTACTGTCCTCATTTCTACTACCTCCACTGTCGAGACCACTGGCATAATCAACAGGTTCATCGTTTGAAGGAGAAGAAATTGAAAATCGTGAACAACTTTAACCTACTTGGATCAACTATCAATAAAGAAGCAACAAGCAGTCAAGCAATCAGACGACGCATTGCTCTTGGCAGAATGCTATGAAAGACCTAGATAAGATTCTCAAGAGCAGAGATGTCTCTCTCCATACAAAGATTCGACTTGTTCAGCCATGGTATTTTCAATAACATCATATGGATGTGAAAAGCTGGGACAGTGAAAAAGACAGACAGGAAGAAAATTGATGCCTTGTGAATTATGGTGCTGGCGGCGAATACTGTGTATACCATGGACTGCCCGAAGAACAAACCAGTCGGTACTAGAGGAGATCAAACCTAAGCTTTCTTTAGAAGCTCAGATGACAAGACTTCGACTTCATACTTTGGACACATCATGCGAAGAGAGAGATCATTAGAGAAAGACATCCTGCTTGGCAAGATAGAAGGTCACTGCAAAAGAGGAAGGCGAGCATGAGATGGATCGCTACAATAACAGCAGCTACGGGTACCAGTCTGTCAACAATGAGGCCGCCTGACTGAAGACCGAAACACAATTTAGGATAGCTATCCAGAGGGTCGCCATGAGTCGACTCCGACTCAACGGCACTTAACAACAACAACATATCAATTCAAAAGCATGGGATAAACACAGAAGATCTCTTAAAGGAAAAAAGAGGACTGTTGTACGAGTTGATATGGAAGACTCTATCAACCATGTAGTCTTTTTCTGCCATCATGTTTCTGTTTCTTATAGTTTATGTATAAACTACAGTGTTTCTAAACATGAAACTTCTTAAATACCTCTGTTGCCTCATTAAAAAAAATCCATAGTGAAAAAGATTGCTTTTTTGTTTTCTATACAAATCAGACTCTACTGTATTACACCTTATTTTTTCCACTTAGATTTTTCTTGCAGTTTGTGCTTTTAAGCTCTTCTTTTCTAACTGATCTGCAATTATGGACAAATGGTGGGAAGATGATATAGCACATATAGATAAGTTTGAGGATTTTCTTTTAAATTTGTCTCATATTTCTATTAAAATGGTTTTTTGCAATCATTTTAGGTTACTAATTCTCAAGCTTTTTGCTTGGTTGTCACAACTTCGCCATCGGTGGGATGACGCCTCAAAGCATTGCTTTGCCAACATCTGCAATGCCATGTTTCGATATTCTTATGAGTATTTGGGAAACACCCCTCGTCTAGTTATTACACCCCTGACTGACCGGTAATAATCATATTTAATCATGTAGTATTTCTACTTGATGTGTTTCTAGTAAACACAGTATATGTGATCATGTTTAGTTTGGCTGCAGTGGGGAAACATGATTCTTGCATAATTAAGGAGAGATTTTGCCTAGTGAGCTCTTGGCCTACTTTTATATAGTAGTTGAGTTAGAGATATTAGGTGGTTAGACGATGACAGTTTTTACATTGTGAATTAAAATTGTCTATGGTGTTTGTACTTTTACATTAATTACTTTATCAAGGAAATGAAAACATTCTACTTAAAGTGCTTTTTTTCCCCAAGTACTGTAATATTACATATACAGGTGTATGCAAAACGTTTGGGCATTCCTGGTCAAATTGTATGTGTTTATGTGTATGATGCTTACGAGTGTGAAAATATAATAAAATGAAGTTAAATGTTCTGATGAATTCCTAAGCTATCAGAATCCCTCTACAAGATGCAGTGTTAAATACAATATTGTTCTCTGGATTTTAATGCACCATTACTATGGGGCATGTTTACCAAGCTGCGCTAGCTATTAACACGGGCTTGCGCACACACTAATGGCCTGCGATAACAGTGCACACACACAATGTAGACAGCACAGGGTAATTACAAGCTATCTGTAGCACGCAACAGGGAGGGAAATGAGCGAGGTGGAGTATGGGCATGGCTGTACATCATGATTAGTATGGGCACTGGCAGCGTGTGTTCACCGTCAATGTTGCAGCTAGCATGGGTGACACTTAATGTCACCTCAGTGGGTGGCATTAAGTGCATCCGTGATGCTGGCAGAATACTTTGGGCCTGAATCAGTATAGTATCTGCTGGGGTTATGCTGTACACACACCCAATAGGTAGTAACAACATTTGCACGTTCCATGCCTTGATATCTAACCTAAATGTGTGATACCTGCCAAAAACCCTAGCGCACTTAAGCAAACTATCCCTATCCTTTTGGTGATTTCATCATCATGAAAATAATTTAGAAACAAGGAATATGACGGGTACAATAAGTTCATTCATTTATTGAATTTTTTAAAGTTTTTTTTTTATTAGGCTCAAAGTTTAGTGATTCATTAGGCCTTCAGTTAGTCAGGTGAAAACAGTTCCATGGTTGAACAAGTGCTCTGCCCCTTCTAACATCTTGGTTTGTGATTGTGCCATCTACTCCTACCAACCCTGGGCTTTCTCTAAGCAGCTGAGCATTTAAAAAAAATTGAAGGTTGTTCACTCTTCATAAGCAGGGGAAGGCTATCAAAAATCCCTAAATGTTTTCACTAGCAGTGTCATTGTTAGTAAATGTAAGTTACATAGTACTGTTGTATCAAGGTGAGAGCTGGTAGAACAAGAAAAATGTCTGATAGAGCTGCCCAAAAACTAGTCTGAGCTGCAAAACAGAATTCACAGATCACTGCAACTAATCTTCTGAAAAGCTTAGCTGATGCTAGAGCAGTTGTCCATAGTAGAGCATTGCTTATACAGGATCTGCATGGGAGAATTGTCAGAAAAAAATCTTATCTGTGACCTCTTCACAAAAATCATGCTCCTAGGTATGCCAAAGAGGACCTTG
Organism: Ichthyophis bannanicus; assembly: GCA_033557465.1. Lineage (NCBI taxonomy): Eukaryota > Metazoa > Chordata > Amphibia > Gymnophiona > Ichthyophiidae > Ichthyophis > Ichthyophis bannanicus. The sequence continues at coordinate 141,254 of CM066042.1, read as the reverse complement.
ACAAGTCTGAGACTTCTTGGAAGAGCAAGCTTTGGATTGATGAAATGAAAATGGAACTGTTTGGTCACAACCACACAAAATGAATTTGAGAAAAGAATGCCTAGTCTAAGCATAGAGTAGATCTGTTATGCTCTGGGGTTGTGTGGCAGGCAGTGATACAGGAGTTATTGTGCAGGTGGAAGGAAGAATGGGTTCAACTAAATATCTGAATATCTTATAGGGTAATGACCCACAGTCAGTGAAGAAATTGAAGTTGAGGAGAGGTTAGATATTTCAGACAGTAATCTGAAATGTAGCTCAAAATCAGCTCTGAAGTACTTAAAGAAAGGTAAAAGTTTTGAAATGGTCTTCATAGAAGCTGCTGTTTCTGCCAAAGGAATATTATAAAGCACTGACCGAAAAGGTGCCCGTACTTTTGCATCAACCATTTCACTGTTTCTTACTTCAAATCTGTATAAAAAAAGAGCTAATAGTAATTGTGCAATAAAATTTGCAGAAAAATGTCTTTGTACAATGCTATGTTTTCTTTAATATCTCGTCCCATTTCCCCAGCATGATTTTCATACTTTTGGGTTATATTCTTGATGGATAAGGCACTATACAGAATGTGCTAAGGGTTATACAGTACCATTGTATATAATTCTGAAGGACTTTAGCTTGTATTGCGCTGCTTATAGATCAGTTCTTTCTTAATAGTGCCATCCTATAGATAGGTGGAGAGTCATTTTATAACAGGTCATCTAGGTTTGGAGATTGAGACGGTGCCAGTTTTCAGCCTATTCTGTGACGCTGACAAGATGCCTCTGTGCCTTTATAAAATATAACCCCACTCTCACAGACCCCCAGAAAACTTCCAACCATAATAAAACGAATCCAAAATTTAAACAATTATTAAAATAGATAGAATCTAGAATACTTTCCTAGGAAAAATCATACAATCGGCAGGTGAACAATCTATATCAACAATAATATAAAAGGTAGGAGAAAAACCATCAGGATAATGAATCTTCTCCAGGAACAAGCAGGAAGCCAGTCCTCACATATGCTGCGTCTCCGGTGCCTCGGGCCCGACCACGACCCGAAGGTCTGTGGCCCATGTAGGAAAATGTCCTCAAAGGCACTGAAAAGCCGCCAGCAGCAGCATGATAGGATTTTTCCTTAGTCCATACCCTCCCGGGCCTGGACCTCGTCTGAGGCCCTCGACCTCTCGGGAAATGTCTGAGCCTGAGCAGCATTGGGTCTCCTCAAAAAGGGGGTCTCCCTCACGGGAACACCGGAGGAAGAAAAAATCCCCGAAGGCGTCGTCTGATGGTTCCAAAATGACCTGGTTCCTCGCGGGACCGGTCGCGGAGCCCCGACCACTGGCTTGGATCCTTGGAGTTGGGAGCATCCAGCAAAAACTTCTTCGAAGGGACCCGGAGCAGCCGAGGCAGGTAACCACTGTCCTCGTTGAGGACTCTCCTCCGGGACCCGACCCAGGGGCTGCGGAGCCTTCTGAGCTTGGTCCTCTGGATGGTGGCCTTGGAGCGCAGCATGTCTGCCTTCGTGGAGCAGCAGCGGGCGCTGATAGCCGGTCTCACCGGTCCTTCTGTCCTGACTACTGGGTCCATCGACGTCCAAGTCGTCCCCAGAGGCCGAGCTGATTCTCGCGACCATGCGCTCTTTAGTCGATCCTCTGACGAGGTCTCCCTCGACCTCCCGTTTGGGACTGAGGTCGTCGACGCCAATTCCACCATCCTCGGGGCAGTCAAAGCCGAAGCCCTCGAGGCCAGAAGCCCACTCAATTCCTCTTCGGATGCATCGGGCCTGGGAGACGGAGGAGGAAGAGTCCCCGGACACCTGCCGAACCAGGGACATCACATCTGATTCCCCAGTGTCCGAACCTCGGAGAAGGTCCCCCTCAGAGGAAACTCGGTTTCTTGGACTTCATAAGGAACATATCAAAGGCTTTGCCATTCCCTTCGGAGGCCAAGGAGGAGCCTCGAGCCGAGGAGCTCGAGATCCTCCAGTATGACTTCCCCCGTAGGGAAGCCCTTACTGTACCGGTGCCTCCGATCCTAGAACGGCTGATGCTCCGCATGTGGGAGATGCTGGTGTGATGCCGGTACTCAGCAGGCAGATCGACTCGATATATCGAGTCCGCAAGAGTCCTGGATTCCAGAAAGCACAACTGCCGCACAACTCAATGGTTGTGGAATTGGCTACTCCTTGGTGGCCTCCTGGCAGGGAGGCCTGCAACTTGAACACCCTCGGTAGAAGTGCTACCCAGGATTCTATGCTGACATTCCGGATCCAGACATACCAGATGTACATGGTCATGTACCTGTGAGACCTGGCAAAGGAGATTGCCGGGTATCTCAGCTGGTCTCTCCGAGGGACCTTTGCAGTGCTTCAAGACCCTATCCACTGGAGTCCATGAGTGCTCGAAGTTCATGACTTGAGCAGCCTATGACGGCTTCGAGGCGTCAGCCCGGGTAGCCGCAGCGGGCAACGGTGCATGCTGCCAGGCATGGCTACAGTCATCAGACCTCGAGCAATGGGTACAGGACAAGTTGGTCGATGTCCCCCTGCTGTGGTGAAAACCTTTTCGGCAAACCCATGACCGAGAAGGCTGCTGAGATCGAGTCCGAGTACCTGACCAGGAAACAGCTCTCAAAGAAGACTTCTGCCCCTTCCAAAAAGAAGGGCTCGGGTAAGAAGCCCTTTATCCCGAGGAAGGGTACGGCTTACCACAACTACTCCCCATTTCAGGCCTCCTCGGCTTCCCAACAGGGGCAGCAGGCCAAGGGACAGGGGCATGGACCGCTTAAGCAGAAAGCCCCCAAACCCCAGACGCAGGCTCCGGCTCAGCCTGGGAGTGGCTTTTGACTCTCAAGGCATAGCCCCTCTCACCAAAGGAGTAAGGCAAGGCACAGGGGGAAGGCTTGCCCTGTATGCCCACAAGTGGCCGGCCATCACCACAGACACCTGGGTTCTTCAGATAATCCAGCAGGGCTATTTGCTACATTTGACCCAGTTTACCTCCCCCCTTACTTTCCAGGGGAGCCTCTCAGGCCTTCTCTTCAGAGGGACCTTCTTTTGAAGGAGTTAGGTCTGCTCGAGGATCAGGCGGTAGAACTGGTGCCCCATCACCTGCAGGGCAAGGGCTTCTACTCCAGTTACTTCCTCGTACAAAATAGGACAGGAGGCCTAATACCCATCCTCGACCTGCGTAGCTACAACAAATTCCTGGTGAGGAAGAAGTTCAAGAAGCTCTCCCTTGGAATATAGTTGCCTTACCTTCGCAAGGGAGACTGGCTATGCTCCTTAGACTTAAAGGATGCATATACACACCTACCTTCTTTTCCAGTCGGGCAGAGACAGTTCTGCATACCGTGGACTGTAAGAGGCATTAGCCCTTCTAAATTGAGTGTACGCGGGACCATAGAAGAGCCTCGCAGCTCTTCATATCCTATGACCCTAGTAAGCTGGGGATGACCATCTCCAAGCTTACGCTGTCCCCTGGGGTTCAGACTGTAATGCCTGGGCATACAGGGCTGCCCGAGCTTCCATTGCAGGGTCGTGTTACGGCCCACCGGGTCAGGGCTATGGCGGCATCAGTGGCTCATTTTCGTTCTGTTCCACTGGCAGACATATGCCGGGCCGCCGCCTAGTCTTCAGGTCAGACTTTTGCAACCCATTACTGCCTGGATAGAGAGTCCCAATGGGCAGTGCTTTTGCCAGGCTGTACTCTGTAACCTTTTCGAGGTCTAGGCAACTCCTACCCTCCAACCCTTTGGTGCAGGCTACGAGTGTTACTCTCTCAGTTAGATTCCTATTATGGCTGCTTGCGGCTCTCATAGAGGGAACCTATTTTTCAGCTGTGGGCTCTTGGTAGCCTATAGCTGGGGAGTCCCCATATGTGGAGGACTGACTTCCTGCTTGTTCAGGAGAAAACGTAGTTACTCACGTGTAGCTGGTGTTCTCCTGGGACTGCTGTAATCAGTCCTCACAACCCTCCCTACTCCCCTTGGATTTGCAATCCTATTATATTTTGTTCTTTTTGCCGTCTTATAGCTATGTCATTTGACTGAACAGATGGCACCCTTGGGCGGGATGGGTGGCCCACCGCGCATAGCGTGATGCAATTGCCAAAGGCCTTTCTTAGAAAGCTGGGGATTTGCTCCGCATGAGGTAATCCGTCGGCCGCCAACATCACCCATATGTGAGGACTGATTTCTGCTGTCCCTGGGGAACACCTGCTACAGGTGAGTAAATACGTTATCCCTCTATGTGCCTATTAAAAGCCACAAGGGAATAGATCAGCTCCACTTCACGGGCTTAAAACACTCCTGCCATTCATTAATATTATATTTATAAATTCTGTAATTATGTTTTTTTATTTTGATATAGTAAGTTAACCAGATTTGAAAAGAAGTTCTACTTTAAAACACAGAAGGTACTCCGAGGCACCTCGGCAGCAACCATTACTCAGCCAAGGGTTCAACAGACGCCAACATCAATAAGTACTATGTGGGGAAGACAGTGAGACCGCTGAGGTTGAGGCTATCACAACATAAAAGCAATCTCTTCAAGATTCGAGAAGAAGCACCATTGGTGCAACATTGTATGTAGTTTCTTCATGGTGTTTAACGATCTACGCTGTCGAGTTATTGATTTTGTCCTGTCAATCTTTGTGGAGGAGATTGGGGTAAGATACTAGTGCAGCGCGAACAGCAGTGAATTTTTAAACTTAATACTCTTGAACCTTAGGTTTTGAATAGTAAAATTGACTGGGGTGTTTTCTTCTAGATTTTCTTCTGCAGTGGTGCTTTCTGTTTGTTCCAAAGGTATTTGTTTCCCCTGTCATTTAGTTTTTTTGGGGCTATTCCATTTAGTAAGTTGCTCCTGATTGGATGTTGCCTTGTACTTAAAGCTAGTGGTATCTGATGTCAGATCTTTGCTTTAAATTGTTTTCCGGTTCTTATGTCATCTTTTATATTTTCCCCCTCAGGCATTATCTGTATGTATGCGGTTACTTTGATCTGCTCCTTGTTTATAATAAGATCTGTTGGTGCGGAACCCGTGGCTGAGTAATGGTTGCTGCCGAGGTGCCTCGGAGTACCTTCTGTGTTTTAAAGTAGAACGTCTTTTCAATTTGGTTAATTTACTGTAGCAAAATAAAAAAATACTTAACAAATTTATTAAATATACTATTAATGAATGGCAGGAGTTTTTAAGCCCATGATATGTAGCTGATCTATTCCTCTATGGCTTTTAATAGCCACATAGAGAGATTATTCATTATCCTGATGGTTTTTCTCTAACCTTTTTATATTATTGTTGATATAGATTGTTCACCTGTCCGATTGTATGATTTTTCCTGGAAAAGTATTCTAGATTCTATCTATTATAATAATTGCAAAAATTTTGGATTCTTTTTATTGCTGTTGTCCGTTTTCTGGGGTCTGAGAGTATGGGATTGCATTTTATAAAGGCACGGAGGCATCTTGTCATTGTCACAGAATAGGCTAAAACCTGGCACCTTCTCGATCTCCAAACCTAGCCGACCTGTTATAAAATTACTCTCTGCATGTCTATAGGCCAGCACTACTAAGGAAGAACTGATCTATAAGCAGCGCAATGCAGACTAAAGTCCTTCAGTATTATACAGAATGGCGGTGGTGTTTTAGTAAGAGAGTTCCTCCAGACCAATAAGTGTTTGTAGCTATTTGTGTTGGTTTTATAAAATGCAAGGAATAAACCAGCAGAAATTGCAACTAGATTGAAGCCAGTCATTTATGCATGCTCAGGAATAGGAGTAAATGCCTGTTGCATATATTAAGACACAGCCTACCCCACCCCCACGCCCCAGAACACACCTACCCCACCACCACTCATGTAAAAATATGCACCGTTCTGTAACCGCATGTGCCTTTCCGTGTGTAACCCCTAGAGTGGTTTAAAAGCTTTTTGTATTGGTACGTGTGTTTTATTATGGTTTATTATGTTGTAAACCACAGGGAGGGGGGGTTTTTGTTTACTGTTTTGCTGCTGTTACAATGTCAGGGGACAGCTGTTGTACATTGTCTTTGGGTGAATCTCGTCATATAGGTGGCTAATAATCAATTCCTTATCGTTCCTCCAGTTCAGTCCTCTACCTCTGGGTTGTCAATCTCCCTCCTGCAGCTTGGAGACTGGTCTGTCAGAATCATGACATCCCCTGGATATAGCCTGCTGCAGTCTCACTCTCATCCCAGTGTGACCAGTCTCCAGGCAGCAGGAGGACTTGGCGATCCCTGAGTTAGGGCTCTCTGGAGTAATAGATAAGGAGCGTTTTAGGATAGTTGAGTTATTTTGGGTTTTATGGTTTTAAAGAGTAAGTTTTGGATTAGTGTTTGGCAGCGGGGATAGTAATAAAGCCATATATAAAAAAAATAAAAAAAAAAAGACAGAGGCAAAGGCCATTCTTGCTCCCTGTCGGGAAGGTCTTTCTTTTAGGGTACTGGCTCAGGAATTCGAGTTGTTACCCTGCAGGTGATTCAGAGGTTCTCTCCCCCCAGACTCTACGGGGGTGAGACCTTCTGTTGGTGTGAGGGCTCCCCGATGGCCTTAATCGGCGGCATCCGGCCGCGGCTGACAAGACAGCGGCAGTCTGGGACCGCCTTCATTGAGGAGCTCTGCCGGAGTTGAAAGCAAGCCGAAAGCAGTCCTACCCGGTAAGAATCTCGCCGTGGGTAGTCTGCACTGCTGGGGGACCGATTGCCGGTGAGCGCTGAGTTCTCCGTAGTTTTTTTTGGCGCCTTTTTTCTAGTTCGCGGTTTTCCCGGCGGTCATTTTCTCGGCCACGGAGAAACCTCATGGCTGAAGTGCGGCTTGCAATCCCGCTGCCGGGTGAGCACTGAAGTTTGCTGTTCAGCGATTTCTTTATTTTCTTTCTTCTCTTTTGTTTTGTTTCTTTGCTTTTGTTCCTTTCCTCTTCGGGGGGTGCTTCGAGTGCGTCCCTTCAGCCCCTCGGGATTTCTTGGCTCGGAGACAGCAGGGCCTGGAAAAAAAAAAAATTCAGTAGACAAGTGACCTAGTACGTTGGTACCTTAGCATTACCTGTTTGTGTTAAAAAAAAAAAAAAAAAAAAAGGTAAACAAACGAGTCTAACTTCAGGAATAGAGCATAGCTCTTATGGCTTCCAGACCGCAGTGTATTGTTTGCGGGACTAGACGGGGCACTGTGGCGGAGACTGGGGTTTTGCCGGGGTTGCGCATCCCTCTCCTCCGCGGTGGAGCAGCAGATGGATTCCAAGGACATTCCAGAGGCGCCGTCTGGCACCTGGGCTGCTTCTCCACGGCTGATGGCGCAAGGTCCAGCAGAGGAGACCGCCGGAGACCTCCAGCGCTCCATCTGCAGGAGCAGACAGTGGGTCTCGCAGGGTTTAGCCCGGATTTTGTATTGCTAATGCATCAGGCCTTTTGCCTGCGGAGCCAGGGTAAGGGGTTTGGCTCAGGGGCGCCGATGGTTCAAGCTCAGCTGCTAGAGGCGGCTGTTGAGCTTGGGGAGAACCGCCAGTGTCAAAAAGGGCACGGACAAAGGACTCGACCTTGGCGGACGGTGAATGGCCTGAGGCGGCAGATAAGGAATGGGAGAGTCCTGGCTGTCGGAACGCATGAGCTGGAGGAAGGCGAGATTCCTGAACAGGAGGATCAAGCTAAGATTATTCGCCCGTATTCCGCAGAGAGCGATCTTCCTGCTTCTGGTGCTCTGAAACTTTGCAAGATGCTTGCATCTGGCCACCGCCCAACAGCGGTGGAGGACGACCTCGAAGCTCCCGTCATTCCGTCGGTTCGTCAGACCCAGGTATGTTCCCCCTGTGCACAGAGTTGGGTCGAACAAAATGTATTCAGGAAGAAGTGTTATAGACCGGAAGCTGGCCTCCGTGGCATACGGATGATGAATAGGCTCCGTATCCCCTGGCGGATAAGGATAAAGAGAAGGTTCCGGGCCCACCGCGGTGTGGACCGGTGGGTGTCAGTGGTGGTTACCAAAAAAAACACTATTTCCGGTGTAAGGTAGTGCGGCCTTGAAAGGATGCCTCTCAGGACCCGCAAAGTAGATGGTTTACTGGGAAGCAGGCCTTTGAGGCGGATTCTCTTTCGCTGCAGGCCTCCATTTGTGGTGTCGTGGGTGGCCAGGGCGACTCTGGCGTTGGGTCCAGCGGTTGCGCCAGTCTTCGCACTTGGATCCTGAGGAGGTAACGTGAGCTGGAATCACCTGGAGTCCGGGGCGGCGTACTTAGCGGATGTCCATTATGATTTGATCAGATAGCCTTGGCCAATAGTACAGCATCTGTAGTGGCAGCCCGCCAGTCGGTGTGGTTAAGGAATTGTGGGCGGGCGGACGGCCCTTCTAAGTCTCGACTTAAGCAACCTTCCCTTTAAGGGGGGGTTGCTTATTTCGGGGAAGATTGGATAAGTTGGTGAAGGAGCCCTGGGGGAGTCCAAGTCAGTAGGCTTCCGGAGGATAAACCGAAGCCTAGTACGTCCGGGTCTAGCTAATCGGCGGCCCAGTTTAGGGATTTCCAGAAGGTTTCAGTTTGAACCTCGTTCAGCAGTGGTGCCAGAGAGGCCAGTGTTTTCGACTCGATCCCAGTCCTTTCGTGGGTTTAGGTGGGGCGAGTAGAGGTTTTATTTTCCGCGTCTGCCCTCATCCACGACCTGTAAGTCACAATGAAGCGAGGCGGGCTTCCAAGGCTGAGGGGTCTCCCATTAGGGGGTCGACCTCAGGGTGTTTTTCTGCCTCCGCTTGGACCCATATCACATCCAATCAATGTGTGTTAGAAATCATTCGGCACGGCTACGCGCTAGAGTTTGAGCGCGCCCTTTCGGCGGTTTCCTTTGTGAGGTCTCCTTGCGTGGTTCCCCGCAAGCCCGCAGCGGTTCGCGTTACCTTGGGAACTGCTGCTCCTCTTGGTGGCAGTGGTAGATGTGCCGGCAGCCGAATGCGGCGAGGGTCTTACTCTATTATATTTCGTGGTGCCAAAGAAATGCGGCACATTGCGTCCCATTTTATATCTGAAGGCGCGTGAACGTTGCTTGCGGGTGCCCGCATTTCCGGAATGGAAACCCTGCGGTCAGTTTATGTGGCGGTCCGGTCATGGGGAGTTTCTTGACCGGTCGCTGGATCTGACCGGAGGCGTATTTGCACATCCCGATCCGAGAAGCTCATCAGTCGGCTTCTGCCGGTTCCGCTTTTTCCCGTGGGGTCATTATCATGTTCAACAGCCTTACCCTTCCGTCTGGCGATGGCGCCACGGACTTTCACCACACCAAAGTTTCTTGTGGTAGTGGCGCGGCGTTGCTCAAAGAAGGCATTTTGGTCCCCCCTTATCTCGACGATGTGGTTGGTTGAGCGGGCCAAATCCGCGGCTGAGAGCGGGCGTCCGAGTGCCAGACAGTGGGGTGAACTTTTTTGCAGAGTCTGTGCTGGGTAGTCACATCGGCAAAGCGTCCCTTAGAGACCATCCCAGGGAGCTCGAATACTCTAGGGGTCAGGTTTGCTACACATTCGCGACGGCCAGGTTTTTTTGCCATCCAAACGATTGGAGGAGTTCGAGATTGCATGTCCGCCACTTCTTAGCGCTTCCAGCTCCGTCGGCGTGGGACTACCTCATGGTGCTGTAACTATGGCTGCCGACCCTGTAGGTTGTACCGTGGGCAAAAGTTCACATGGCGGCCATGCAGATGGCCTGGCTTCGTCTTGGGTCGCCCCATTAGGTCCCGACCCGTGAGCAAGCGTCTTCCTTGTCCCGATCAAAGTTTGGCGGGCTCTTCTTTGGTGGTTGGCGCAGGAAGTTGCTGTCAGCCGGCATGCCGTTGGAACAACCAATGTCTTCCCGTGAGACGGACGCCAGTCTGGTCAGCTGGGGAGCCCACTGCGGGAATCGTTTGGCGCAGGGGCTCTGGTCCCCACTGGAGGCGTCATGGTAATATAAATCGGCTGGAACTTCGGGCGGTAGCCAGGGCGCTTCAAGCGTTCGAGGACATAGTGCTGGGTCTCCAGTGCGGGTTCTCTCCGACAACTCGGCGACAGTTGCCTACATCAACCGTCAGGGCGGCACAGGGAGTGCCGCAATGGAAGAGGAAGCGGACGCGTTGTTTGCTTGGGTAGAGAGTCGGTTGCCTGCAATTTCGGCGGCGCACATTGCAGGGAAAGACAATGTCAAAGCTGACTTTCTCAGCAGGGTTCAAGTGGACGCAGGCGAGTGGGAGTTGAATCCCGACGTATTCGCGCAGATTGTAAGCCGGTGGGGAACTCCGGTAATGGATCTAATGGCAACTTTTCAGTCGGCAAAGGTCAGCCATTTTTTCAGCAGAAGACAAGAAAGGATGTCCGTAGGTCTGGACGCGCTGTTGCATCGGTGGCCTTCGGACGGACTTCTTTATGTGTTTCCACCGTGGGCGCTGATAGGCCGGGTGGTTCAGAAGATTGGAGCTCATCCAGGACGGGTGTTATTGGTAGCGCCGATTGGCTGAGACGCCCGTGGTACGCGGATCTGGTGCGGCTACTGGACAGGCAGCCTTGGCGGCTCCCGCAGACGGCGGACCTCTTGTTGCAGGGTCCTCTGTTCATGCCCCAGGTGGATCGGTTCTCGCTTACAGTATGACCATTGAGAGGGCTAAACTGAGAAAGAGGGGCTACTCGTCGGCGGTAGTGGCTACCTTACTTCGAGCGCGGAAACACTCCACTTCTTTGGCGTATGTGCGAGTTTGGCGGATTTTTGAGGATTGGTGTTCACGACGTCAGGTCCGTGTGTCTACTGTTCCTATCCCTTTGGTGTTGGAGTTCTTGCAGGACGGCTTTGATAAAGGTCTGGCGGCCAGTTCCCTGCGAGTGCAGCTGGCAGCGCTTTCCTGTTATCGGGGAAAGGTCAACGGTGTACCCTTGGGGGCTCACCCTGATGTGGGTCGTTTTTTGAAGGCGGTTTCTCGGCTGGCCAGCGCGCAGGGCCTGGGTGCCTCCGTGGGATCTCAATCTCGTTCTGGGGGCCTTGTCCAAGCCGCCCTTCGAGCCTTTGCGACGAGCTTCGCTAAAGAACTTGACGTTGAAGACGGTGTTTCTGGTGGCGATCTGTTCCGCTCGGCGCATCTCAGAATTGCAAGCTTTGTCCTGTAGGGAACCATTCCTTTCGTTTTCCAGAGAAAAAGTGGTATTGCGGCCGGTTCCATCCTTTTTACCTAAGGTGGTGTCCCCTTTTCATTTGTCTCAAACGGTATCTTTACCGGTGCTAGGGTCCTTGAAGGGCGACGATTCGGATCGCAGTCTGCGACAGTTGGACGTGAAGAGGGTGTTGCGTCAGTATTTGCGGGTCACGCAAGCCTTTCGTAGGTTGGAGCAGTTGTTCGTCTTGTTCGGTGGTGTGCGAAAAGGTGAAGCAGCGGCTAAAGCTTCAATTGCCAGATGGATTCAGGAGACGATTTCTTCCGCTTATCTGCTCCAAGGTCGGCCGGCGCCTGCGGGTTTGCGGGCTCATTCCACCAGGGCGCAAGCTTGTTCCTGGGTGGAGCACAGTTTGGTTCCGACGATTGACATTTGTAAGGCGGCGACTTGGTCGTCTCTGCATACGTTTAGTAAACATTACCGGCTGGACGTTGCAGCAGCTTCTGATGCCCGGTTTGGCTCGGCGGTTTTGTCTTGCGGCTGGAAGGGTCCCTCCTCAATGATTACTGCTAGGTACATCCCAGAGGTTAGAGGAATGAACTGGTAGGAACGATAAGGAAATGATAATAACACTTACCTGGTCATTGTAGTTCCTTGCGTGACGACAGTTCAGTCCTCATTCACGCCCATGATGTCACGAGAGGTAAAAGAGGGCAGTCCGACGACACAAATTTGTACGGGGTAAGTCTGACTTTCTTTCCATTATGTGGATAGTTGCCTTTCTCTGGGCAGGGAAGGGGGTAAGAAAGCCTTGCCGGGGAATGGTGGTTTTATTATACCTAAGTTTAGGGATCGTTTAGTGTTACTGTTAGCTACTTAATTTCTTGCTTCCTTTGAGTCTGCTTTGTTAATAGTTCACACTGGGATGAGAGTGAGACTGCAGAAGGCTATTATCCAGTGAGGTCATGATTCTGACCAGACCAGTCTCCAAGCTGCAGGAGGAGATTGGCCAACCAGAGGTATAAGGATCTGAAATGTCGTCACTCAAGGAAGATCTACAGATTACCAGGATAATTGTAATTTGTAATTAATTAAGGGAGACCATTAGAATATGCAGTATATGAATGCAAATAAATAAACAACAAAGTGTGACAACAGTTATAAAATTACTTCCTTAGTCTTTTGTTAGTGTGCCCTAAAAAGTATTGTGAACATTAGCAATAATAATAATAACGTGATAAGGATGTGATACACTTGTGGGTCTGAAATCATGAGCAGTTTTGCAATCCTTGCAAATTTCTCAGCATTTTGGCCTTCGTAATGTGGAGAAAATTTGTGAAACCGAAAGAATGGATTTGTGGCTGCATTTGACTTGGAATCCACCGATACTGCCAGAGTTTCACAACATACCCGAGTGCCTCAGGGTGCGAAGTTAGCGTAGTTACTCACCTGGAACAGGGGTGATACAGGAGCAGCAGGAATCAGTCCCGCACTTATGGCGTGACCGTTCGGCGCCGACGGAGCCCTCGCGGAGCAATTTTCCCAGCTTTAAAAGAAAGGCCTTTGGGAATTGTCAGCGCGCATGAGCGGCTAGGTCTTCCCGCCCGAAGGCTTGCCCATCTTAGCCAGTCAGATGACCTAGCTAAAAAGACAGCATAAAAATTTGACAAAATCGGAACATAAGCCAGACGTATTGCAACTCCAAAGGGGGAAGGAGGGAGGGGTAGTGAGAGACTGATTCCTGCTGCTCCTGGAAGAACACCAATGTTTACATGGTGAGGTAACTACGCTTTCTCCAGGACCAAGCAAGGAAGTCAGTCATCACTTATGGGACTCCCAAGCTCAAGGCTCTTTACCCAACCACAAACGACCAGGAGACCCCATAAGCCACAAAAAATGAGATCCCTCTAGCTCAGCAGCACAGGAAGGATAGAATCTTCGCTGAATTATCACCCACCGGTAGCCCACATCCGGGATGGAGGGTAGGAGTTTGCTCAGACCCTCAATAGAGATTACGGAGGACTGCCTGTCCGAATAGCACTGTCCCTACGGGGAACTCCTCTCGAGACAGTAATGTTCCTGACCGCAAAAAGTCTGGCTCGAAGGGACCATAGTCTAGCGGTCCCGGGCAGATGTCTGCCAGCGGAACAGAGCGGAGGTAAGGCCACGTGACGTGGCCTTTGCCCGAACGCAATGAGCAACTGTCGACTCGGACTTTCTGACAGGCGAGTCCGGCTGCCCCATAAAAGCACCAAGAGATACAGTCCGCAACCCCAGATGGACAGAGTACGCTGGAGACCGGGAGCCCCAATTTATTGGGGTCAAAGGACACAAAAAGCTGCCGCAGCTTTTACGGTGCTCCCGCGGTACGGTCAAGGTAGAAGTTCAACGCCCTTCTGACCGTACAGGGTATGGAGGGACCGTCTCAAGCTCGATGGAGTGTGGGTCTGGCGAAAATGTAAGGTTGGAAGTACCACCTCCTGATTCAAGTGAAAAGGGGAGACCACTTTAGAGCAGCAAAAACTTTGGGGGAGTCCGTAGGACTCACCCTAGTCTTGTTAGAACCGAGTGTAGGGGGGAGTCATGACACGAGGGCCTGTAATTCCACCTTACGCGCCCTGAGCGGAAGTGGAGGGCTATAAAGAACAGCGTTTTTCCAAGACAGAAAAACTGGAGAGAGCAGGTAGCCCAATAGGTAAAAACAAAAAAATTTAACACACGTTCAAATAGGCGGACAGGTGATGCCGCGGGTGTAAAACCACATTCAGGGCCCAGTCAGGCGCTGGCGGGCGCAGAGGTGGTTTAAGTAGTAGGAGACCTCGAGAGAAACCTCGCTACAGAGAGGGTCGTTGGAGGAGAGGTCTGCAGTCCACCGGGCACATGATGTGCGGAAAGAGCACTGAGGTGAACTTTGACGGAGTTGGCACTTAAGTCCCAGATTACGAGATGGGTGTAGGCAAGTTACTGTAAGATCACCGACACCGGGGCAGGAGAAGGGATCCTGAGGGACTGTTGGGTACACCCAGACTGCAACAGCGACGCCATTTAAAGGGGCGTAGCATTTGCGGGTAGATAGGCCAGGTCGCGAAGGCCAAGACGACCTCCTCCACCTCTTAGCCGGCAAGACGGAGGGAGGTAGGCACAAGGGGGGCTACCCTTCCTCAGCAAGCCAGGCCATGAGGTTGAGGGAGGACCTGAGGGTTGGGGTTTGGCAGTAGGGACCCCTGATGCCTGGGTGAGGTAGATCACGGGTTGGCACCCACAGGAGGGAGTGTGAGCCTCCACCGCCCCCAGTTGCAGCAAGAGCGGGAAACCACGGCTGCCTGGGCCAGCGGAGGGGCCACCAGGATCATAGAAGCTTTGTCTCGGAGAAAACCTTGAAACAAGGGTCCGAGAGACTAACGGGCTGCGGAGGGAAAAGCGTACAGAAGGCTCCATCCCGACCATGGAGATCAGAAAGGCGTCCGCCGCGCCACCCGAAGGGGGGTGAGGCTGACGAGAAGCAGAAGCGAAGGAAGCTGCCGGTTGCGAGGGACTGGCAAAGAGATTCCACTGTGGGGAGGGCCCCCACCTGAGGCAGAGACTTCTGAACGATCCCAAGGGGTACAGACGGCCACTCGTGCGGCTGGAGGACCCTGCTGAGATTTGTCCGCCAGGCAAATTTTCTTGGCCACGGGAGGATAAACCTGCCTTGAGGAGAATGCCGTGACTGACGGCCCAAGAAGCAGAGCTTCTGTGCCTCCCGGCAGAGGAGGAAGGAGACCCGTTGCCCCCCTGCTTGTTCACGTAGGAACATTGGCAACTTGTGATTTGTCCTTCTGGACAAGGACGGACTGTTGGGAGGGTCAGGTGGGAGAAGGCCTTGAGAAGCTAGGCGGATCGCCCTGAGCTCCAGGAAGTTGATCTGCTGAGGGCAGACTCCCACTTGAGTCCAGAGGCCCTGAGTAACGGTGCCTCTTGGCAATGGGCTCCCAGGCACCAGGAGGGAGGCATCGGTGGGTCCACGCACAGGGGGGCGGTGGGGTGTCGGCTGAGGTGACTGGAAAAGGCATTCCCAATACCAGGTTCGGCTGCCGGAAGCCACCACCGGATAGACGAGACCAGCGGCTCGGAGACGCTGCAACCAGGTCTGCCCCTAGGCCGCCCGTGGCCTGTCTGCCACTGATGGCGGAGACACCACTGATGCAGGCCGCATATTCAGGCGGGCATTGGGGGCGGCACATGGACGGTGGAAAGCCATAATGGCCGAGCAGTCTTAAGGAAGCGCCTGGCG
Source organism: Ichthyophis bannanicus (assembly GCA_033557465.1). Classification (NCBI taxonomy): domain Eukaryota; kingdom Metazoa; phylum Chordata; class Amphibia; order Gymnophiona; family Ichthyophiidae; genus Ichthyophis; species Ichthyophis bannanicus. Next base: position 125,851 of record CM066042.1, on the reverse strand, counting down.
GAGACCAGGGGCTGGCTGCGAAAGCGGTCGGCCTAGGTCCATGAGCCGCATGAGCCCTGATCCGAGCGGGTAGGTACGCTCGACGCCTGAGGGGTTGTGCAGCCTTTGCGCCGATGAACTCGACGATCCTTAGTGAGGGGAGCCAAAGTGGACTTTGGCGAAGAGGTGATGACAAAGCTCCAAGTGCTGCACCCCCGCAGAGTCACCGTGCGGCACGTGGCGGTGGTGACCTCTGAGCGTGATATGCTGCTCTGATGAGCCAGTCGTCGAGGTACGCGAAATAAAACATAGAGGCCGTGATAGCCGGATGCTGGGCCGCCCACGGAACCGCTGAGACTATTTTGTGAAGGAACTCGCGGTGCAGGAGGACCAGGCCGAAGGGGCAGTACTCTGTAATGGTAATGATTTTCCTGCCACCACAAAACCTTAGGTAGTGCAGCGGTGGCATTGGGTGGATGAGGATGTGCGTGTAAGGCATCCTTTAGATCCAAGGAGCATAGCCAAATCTCACCTGCTGGAGGTAGGGCAGAAGGATTCCAAGGGTAAGCATTTGAACTTCTCCGCACAAGGAACAAAATTTGGTTGAGGTTGACGGGGCACAGTTCAGGATGGGTCGGAGGCCTCCTGTTCTCTTTGGTCATCAGAAAATACCTTGAATAGAAGCCCTGACCTCTCAGGTGGTGTGGCACCGGTTCCCCACCGCTGATTCCTGCAGAAGACCTGCTAACTCCTGAAGGAGCAACTCCCTGTGCAGAGGGGGGCGCGGAGGCTCTCCCGGGAAAAATAGGAGGGAGGGACCTGATGGAAGTGGAGTAAGGGTAGCCCTCTCGGCACGACCTGAAGCACCCAGGGGCATCTGCGGTGAATTGCTGGACCACCTGTCGGCGAGTGTGAACCAGTCTCCGGCCTCCGCGGTGCTGGGGGGACACCAGGCGGGGGCCTCTAGGGAGAGGCTATGCTGAGCGAGTCAAAAACCCCCACCCTGCTGAGCAGGGAGCTGGTGGCGCAGGCTTCCGGGGGGCTTGCTGCCTACGGGACCCGTTACCCCGTCCCTTGGCCTGCTGGCCCTGTGTGGGGGGGGAGCTGCAAGGAGGCCTGATAATGGGGGTATTGTTTGTAGGCAGCCGCCTTCCTCGGGTACAAAGGTCTTTTTTCCGAGCCCTTCTTTTTCTGGGAAGGGGCGGAGGTCCTTTCCTAGACAGCCTGGTCCTGGTGAGAGTCTATAGTCTCAATTTGTGCAGCCTTTGCCGCCATGGGGCTTGCCAAAGAGGTTGCGCCTCTGCAGGGGACACTCGAACCAACTTGTCCTGTACCAGGGCTCAAGGTCAGGACGACTGAAGCCAAGCCATGTCGGCGGGCACCGATGCCGGCTGCGGCTAACTCGAGCCGAAGTGCTTCCAAAAGCCATCATTAGGGCCTGCTCGGGACATGAACTTTGGAGCATTCCCGAATTACCTGTGGGACACAGGCTAGGAACCTGCCGCAAAGGGTTTCCCTCGGACAAACCAGCGGAGCAAGCCGGCTAGCTCTTTAGCAAGATCCCTGAGATACAGCCCCATGTAGAGCTGGTAAGTCTGGACACGACAGGCGAGCATAGAAGCCCTGGAAGCACTTTTTGCCAAGGCCAATCCAGGTTACGGGCATCCCTTCCAGGGTGGGTGGCAACGAGGAAGTGCATCTAGTCTGGCTCTTAAGACGATGCATGGCCGATTCCAACTACCATGGAATGGTGCTGTGCAAACTGCGCCTTTGAAAGCCAGGGCTCTTGCGGACTCGATATGATAGAAATCGACCCGCTTGCTCAGGACCAAGGCGAGGACGGACGGGATCTCTCCCACTGCGGTGGGGAGAAGAGTAGTCGTTCCAGCATAGGAGGAAACCGGCACAGTACAAGTGCTCCCTCGGCGGGAGGAGTCATTTTTACCCCCCGGAGGGCGTCGAGGCTATTCGGCTCGAGGGCTCCTCCTCGGGTGTCCGCAGGGAAGGCCAAAGCCTTGCGCCATATCCCTAACGAAGTCCGAGAACCGGGACATCCTCCGGCGGGAGGGACTGCTTCGAGGCTCGGGACTCCGGAGAGTACGATGGGATCACACCGACGTCCGGAAAGAATCAGGTGACTCTTCCTCCATCAAGGACTCCCACGACCGGGACTCCGACGAGGGACTCGGTGGCGGTCGGCTACGGGCAGGGTTGCGGCTGCCAGCCGCCCCGACGCCGAGGGCTTCAGTCGGCGTCGGACGACCCTCGGTCCCGAAACGGGGAGGCCGGAGGTCAAGGACCTCGAACGAGGGATCGAACTCGCAGTTCTCATCGACTCGAGGAGGATCAGGCTCGGTCTCCGGGGTCGACTTGGACGTCGACGGTCCCGGCCGGTCGGGGCAGTGACGCCAGCGAAAGCCAGCGAGCTGCAGTGCCCGCATGACTGGTCCGATGTGTTGTAGGTAGGCAGTACAATCTGGCTCTCCAAGGCCGTCCAAAAACTGAGTCCGAGATCAGGCGACCCAGCAGCCACCGCGACTCGCGGCCCCGACGGCTGTCGGGCCCGACGTCGGCTGGACGGACGGAAGGCGGAGAGTTGCCAGGAAGGCACAACAGGACTTACACGGGCAGGCATCTCCGACTTGGCGAAGGTCGCTTCGGGAGGGTTCCTTCTCCAAGGACCCGGGGCGGCTGTCGGGGCACTATGCTGGACCTGGCCCTCGCGGAGACCAGGAGCGTCCACCGACGCAGACCTCGGCGGGTTTTTCCTTAAGTCGATGGTCTCTCGGAGGGAGAACCACGGTCGGAGGAGCTCCGGTCGACGAGTACGAACATGGAGACCCTTTAGGACAGTGAGGCGACCTTCCGACGAGGTCCGGGTACGGCTGGGGTCAGCGAAGATTCTTTCGCGACTGATGCGCCGACTTCCTCCCGCAGCTTCGAAGGGGATCAGTGTTGCTTGCAGGGCCAACAGATCTAGTTCCTCGTGATCTGGGCCCAGGCAGCGGAGGCAAAGGTCGTGTGAGTCGGTGAGTGAAACATATTTCGGTCACACCGGACCACACCGCTTAAAGCCACTGGCAAGCCATCGGGGGAAAAAGGGCCCCGCGAGGTCAAAGGACCGGGCTGCCAGGGAAAAAAAAAACGAAAAAACGAAAAGCTGACTAAGTCAGGAAAAAACAACCGAAAAACCGTTAGAGGACCTCGAGACCGGCGGTCGCGAGTCGGGAGGGCGGGAAAACGGACCGGCGTCGAACCGAAAGCAAAAAAGGAATAAAATACAGAGGAAAATCAAACTTTTTCGCCGGGGACAAGACGGGGACGTACTGTTGTAGGTAACGGCTCCGCGGAAAAAACAGGAAAAGACTGGCTAAGATTGGCCCACATTCGGCGACGGGTTATATAAGACTTTTATCCGCTGGCTATGCGCGCTGCAATTCCCAAAGGACTTTCTTTGAAAGCTGGGGAAAATTGCTCCGCGTAGGGGCTAGTCGGCGACCGACCCGTCAACCATAAGTTTTGAGGGATTCTTTTTTCACCTTCTGACTTCCTGCTTGGTCCTGGGGAGAGGAGAGAAACTAAGTTATGGCATATGTTAACAATATTCGACCATAGTGCATGTTATTTGTTTGCAACCAGGATTCCAGTTAGCAATTGTTGTTCATCTTGTGGGGATCTAGGTATTAATAAATGCATTAATAGTGATTTAATGTGCATTAATGTTAGTACACATTAGTAATTAGCCTCCACCCAAAAAACAAATCCTGTTAGATATGTTTCCTTCGATGCAAAATGCAAAAAGATAGGGAATAGTTCTCCTAATTTTATTGTAGACCAGTTTGAGTTATACCACTCTTATCCTTCAATCAACAATTGGTCCACAACACAATTGGGGGATTACATTTTAACAGTCGAGGCGCGTAGGCTATGATATGAGTCACACATGCCTTTAATAACTTACAAGGTGAACATGGGCAATAGGAGGGGTTATTGAGTGGCATTGCCCAAGACCACAAGGAGCACTCTGTGTGCGGGACGCCAGAAGCACCCCAGGAGGCCTTCCGGCCACAAAGGTTCGCTGTCCTCTAGTGAGATTTTGAACCCCCGACCTTCCGGGCTTGTCTTTTGAAGGGGGAATCTGGCAAAAATGTGCTTGTTTTAATTTTTTTTGCTCAAGCAAAAAAATAGCTGGATATTAAATAATTCGAAAGAAAACTTACTATTCAAGGATAACATTTCATAGTCCTCACCTTTCTCTATTAGATATGAAGCTTTTGAGTTTATAAATCATTTGGAAATCAGATACTTTGCCTCATGAAATAGTCCCACAAAGCAACCAAAAATAATCCATCAGAAATAGGGCAAGGCACTCATAGTATTCGCATTCCAACGGAATTTGTTAGTTAGCCATACATATATTTATAGCAAAATTTCATAAACATACCAATAGGCAAAAAAAGTTATTTGGGGGGGCCTGTTTGTGATATTCATTGTAAAAGGTGTTTTGTGTTGCTTATCTTCCTTTGCGAAAACTTCGCTTTTTTCAGAATAAATTATAGTAATGCCTTATTTTTGGCTTTTTCTGCCAGACTGGATGTTTTTTTTCACAAATTGCTATCATAATGCCATCCAACTTCTGGATTGGCTGCTTGTGAGTTTTCTCCATTATCGAAATATAAGTGTGCTAAAAGAAAATTATGAAAAGCATGATCTATCACGATCACACCGTAAACAATCGTACAGAATCACACAAGAAGTTAGGCACTATGTGGTCAGACAGCAAGTTCCTCAACCATGTGCACCTCTAGTTGCACGGCGGGTAGGTTATTCTCAACGAATGGTAAGGACTAAAATGGGATTACGCTCAAGGTCGCGGAGCCACCAGGTTCGCTCCCGAGCACAACTACCCCTTTCTTCTATAACCCATCTACCTCCTTGTTCATTTCTAGTTCTTCCCCATCCCTTACCCACAAACAATAAACACACCATTGAAGCTGCTGAAATAAACTGGTCAGAACTTTATTATTAGCAACGAACTTCAATTAATCAAACCCCAACCTGAATTACCTAAGCACATAACCTCATTACCCATATACAGGATTCCTTCCGTCTTCCCTTGCCGGGACTAGTGCCTCCCACCAGCCATAGTTATTAGCGAAAGTGGATTGCAGTGCATCCTCTCTGTCAAACCTCTCCCCCCCCCCCCCCCCCACGCAACCTTGCTACATTATTAGTGATAGGCCAGCCCTCGACTCTCGTGCTCTTCCCCCTTAGGATTCTTGGCCGCGCAGTGATTCCCCATCTGTCGAGATTTCACCCTTCCACTCACCACCCCAGCCACCCCCTCCCCAAGGAGCTAAGACGTCCTTACTACCCCTCGCTCATCACCGTGTCATTAGGCTTTCGCTGTCACTGCATCCGTTGGCTTGGGACTCATCGACCCCCTCCAACTGCGACGATCAATATGCCCACCCCCAAACCACTTTTCTTGGGAGGGAGGGCAGGAAAGGCCTCACTTCATCACCTGTCTGCCCACAGGTACAGGAAGCACTGGGCCAGCGGACTCTTGGAACCCGGCCAGCCCAGACCCCCTCATGGCACGATCTCTTCCAAGATGTCCTCCCATTAAAATCCACCCTACATTCAATGCACAGGACTGATTACAAATGCTGCAGCCCCCTGGTAATGCATTGCCACACCTCGATTTCCCAAACCCCCCGGTACCCCCCCCACCCCCCCCTTCCTGCTGCCAGCCAGTGCTCCGCAAGCTAGCAGGTGCCAGAGAACGTTGGTTGCCACTCTTGGCCCCCAGGACCCTGGCCCCTCAGCCTGCTACACATAGAAACCTGGGGTTAGCCCTGGATACAAGGCCTCTCCAAGCACTTACCATCCCTTTCCCTTACCATCTGCCCCTTTCTCTTCATTTTCTTCTTTCTTCCCCATGCCCTAACCACAAACAACAACATATTTATAACTGGCTGAACAAACCAGTCGCAGTTTATGATTATTAACCACAACTTCATTTACAAACCCACAAACCAAGCCAACAGTAACTCATTACCATATACATATTCCCATCCAATCTCAACCAACCTACCGGATGATGCCCCCTCCACCAACCATATTATTAACGCAAAAGTCAGTTCAACAAACGCAACTTTAGTTATCAGCTCTCTGCCAGGCATATCCCTGCACATACACAACCCTAACCAACCTCGCCATATTATTGAGCAAAGGCTCTGCCCCTCTTCTTTCCCTAGATCCAGGCCTGAGCATCCTCCTCGAGATCTCCACCCACGTCCCTCCAGGAGCTAAGCTCATTTACTTGTTCACACCGGCCGTTAGGCCCCACTGTCACAACATCCATTGGCTCGGAACCTTGCCACAGACGCAAGGTAGTGTAACTCTCCTTGCGACCCCCCCCCCCCCCCCCCCCCCCCACCCCCCCCGCCCCCCACGAAGTTTACTTTGAACGGCACTGCCCAGCCTGGGTGACTGTTTCCTATGCCTCCTGCAAGTCATTCAATAGGAGATCTTGCCCAACCGATGAGAAGTGAACCCCATCTGTGTGGTATAAACCCGCACAGCCAACATCTGCCCAAGTGTACTGCATTTGGAACCCTCCAATCTCCTTAACCTACCGCCCAATCTGCCGATTAACCTTCACAAGACCCTGCGTCCATTTATGCTGGGACTGGCAAGATGGCCATGGAATAATATCAGAGCACATGATAAGCACACTCGGCAACAATGAACATATAGCAGTAATGTCCTAATATGCTGTTCAAATGAACTGTTTACAAGTCCATCCGTAAAGGTCATTGCCTCCCGAGAATATGATAAGTTCAGCAGGCTGCTGACGCTGCTTGGCCAGATATATATCTTACGATCAGCAGCAATTGACACCACTGCTCTCACCCAGCCATTCCAGCCATATGCCTGCCGGTGCTAGCCCAAGATGAGGGCCCAGTGGTCATGCAGGGGCCCACCACCTGGCCCAGTACACAGAGGAATGGCCCAGCATCCATCATTCCTCCGGGCCTGGACCACCATCTGTAAAATAACAAAGCTGTCTGCCATCTGTAAAACAACAAAGCCATTAAATCACATCCCCCCCCACCTGCTAAACCGATCTCCAGGAACAAGCAGGAATGAGTCTTCACATATGGGTACGTCGGTACCGACGGAGCCTGCGCAGGAACGCTCCCCAGCGTCCAAAAAGAAAGCCTTTGGGAGCATCCCACATACATGCGCGCTGCCTTCCCACCCATTCACTTCCCTCTCATCAGTTTTCCGTGGAGCCGGCAGGACGTATTCCTGTCACCGCAGAAAATTCTTCTTTTAATTCTTGTTTTTTGTGGTCGCGTCTGCCTTCCCTCGACGCCACCGTAACCGCCGGTGCTTTCTTTCTTTTTACTAAAATTTCTTCTTTTCTTGTTTTTCTGGGAATTTTTTTCCTGTTTAGTGCCTGACGGTTTCTAGGCCACTAGGCCTCTATCCTTTCCATTATGGAAAAGCCAGCCACTATCCTTAAGAAATGCTCAAAGTGTGGCGGTACAAATATATTTTTAGACACTCATACTTGGTGTCTAAAATGTTTAGGTCCTGACCATTGCCCACTGGAGTGTCTCTCCTGCTGGAGCTCAAACAGAAGAAGTCTTCAGGATCGAGCACAACTCGATACCCGGTTCACATCGACTCGATGTCACCAGCCAGAATATCTTCTTTTTCACAGGATCAGGTAACCAAACAAAAGTCTGTTAAGACTAGCCAGTCCTCGAGTGGTAGATCTCCTTCTAAGCATCGAGATGCCTCTGGCATTGCCCTCGACATTTTGGCAATAAAGCCCCGGCGGGAGTCTTCGGGCTCCAAAGCATTAACGGGGCTTCAGGTTGTTCCCGAGGTTCTTACCTCCATGGACATACCTGGGCCATGCTCGGTGGTTGTGGCCGCTTCGAGCGGTACCAACACCCCGGCATCGGCTATGGTGATGGATGAAACATTCCTCACCGATGAATGTAGTCTAGTGCTCTCAGCTACTTCGGTACCGCTAGAGTTGCTGCAGACCGTTCCTCGAGTATCGGTTTCTGCTTCGGTACCGGTATCGACATCGGCACCGGTGTCGGTACCGTCATGCTTGCATCGCCAGACTCGCTTCCTTCGATGCCGAGCCTGGAATCGCTCTCTAGCATAGAGGATTCGGTACCGACTCGTCTCGGTACAGACCTCGGGCGGTACCGAGGACATCGCTTTAAAGAAAATCCGATGCTTCATCCTTTCAAGTCTTCCGATCCCGATGACTGGGATGAATCCATCGATACCAAGGCTGAATTTTCAACAATTCGAGCCTGTATCCCTCAGTTCAGGGGTCCTCCTCAGGAGAGATTTCTTTTCAAGCTTTTCTGCTTGATATGGCAAAGTTACTTGCCATTTCTATACCTGGTAAAGAATCTATACCAGGGGATTCAGAAACTCTGCAATTCCCCTGGATTCCAAAGGAGGTGATCATGCTTCCTTTACATTAGATCTTACAGGATCTACTATTAAGAATGTGGGAAACTCCTTTAACGTTATCCCCAACTTCTAAAACACTTGACACTATGTACAAGGTGCCACCTTCTCCAGGTTTTCAAAAGACTCAACTTCCTCATCATTCTATTGTTGTAGAATCAGCAATGAGGCGTATTAAGAGTGCAAAGAAGCACTCCTCTTATCCGCCAGGTCGTGAGTCTAGGATTTTAGATGCCTTTGGACGTCGATGCTTCCAGGCATCTATGCTTTCAGCAAGAATTATCTCATATATTTTCTATATGGGATTATCTCTTGAATAGGTCAAAAAGAATTTAAAGATTTTGACCCCTTTTCTTCAAGAACATAATATAGCAGACTATTTCTTATTAGTCATTCATTCTCAAAATGTCTCTAAGTTCCTTAATCATGCTTCCCTTGACTGTTTTGAGTATATTATCAGAAGGTCTGCTATAGCCATAGGGGTATGACATATGGCCTGGCTCCAAGCTTCAGACTTGGACAAATGGGTACAAGAAAGGCTGGGAAATACTCCTTGTACTGGTGAAAATCTCTTTAACAAGGATGCCTTTATTCCAAGCTAATCAGTTAAACACTGATATTGTTGCTTTCAGAGGATTGTCAAAACTTTCCTCTATCCCAGCTACTAAAAATCTCCTAAAAAACTTTATCCCCCTAGGGGAAAAAAGTTTTATCCATCTTCTACCCATCATGCAGATGTTTCCAAAGAAGGGCAACATCAAACCAGGCTAAGAAAATCAAAACCTCAACAGGCCCAGCAAACCCAGCAGTCGCAGGTTTCTGATATTTATTCATTAAATCTCTTTTTCCTGTTTGAGGTTTAGAACCGCTAACCTACTTCTTATCGACAGAAACATCTGCAGTTCATCTCATCCTTACTGAGAGATCAGTAATACACTGACTCAATCCTCGACTCTAGGCATGAATCTCTTGCCACAAGAGAAATCCATTCTTTTAGCTCCTAGAGCTATTGAGGATAATCATGCCCTACAGGTAACATGTTATCTCCAGGAACAAGCAGGAATGAGTCTTCACATATGGGTACGTCGGTACCGACGGAGCCTGCGCGGGAACGCTCCCCAGCGTCCAATCAGAAAGCTTTTGGGAGCATCCCACAGCGCCTGCGTGCTGCCTTCCCGCCTTTCCAACTGTCTCTCCTCAGTTGTTCTTTTTCCGCGGAGCCAGCAGGTCGTGTTCCTGTCACCGCAGAAGAATTTCCTTATTTTTTTCTTTATTTCTTTTCTGTCGCGTCTGCCTTCCTCGACGCTATACTGGTACCGCCGGTTCTTATTCTTTTCCTAAAAAAAAAAAAAAAAAGACCTTCTATTTTTTCTTCAGGTGTACTTCAGTTTTGGGCCTTAGGCCCAAAGCCTTTTTCCTGAAATATGGAAAAACCTGCCTCAGGTTTTAAGAAGTGCACAAAATGTGGCGGTACTATATCCGTCACTGACACCCATGACTGGTGTCTCAAATGTTTAGGCCCTGACCATTCCATCAAAGATTGTATGTCCTGTTCCATGATGTCTAAGAGAGGTCGACAGAACCCAGCTGCCAAGCTCAGTACCCTGTTTCCCTCTGATGCAGCTTCGTGGCATCGACATCTTCCAGGGCTTCTTCTTCCTCACATGGATCTCAGGTAACTAACAAGAAATCCAGCCGCTTCCTCTGAGCAGGGCTCCATCGGTCCTTCGAAGCGTCCACCTTTACCATATACGACTCTGTCCGCAAATTCTGTCATCTGTCCCCAGTAGGATCGAGTATTTGTCCATGGAATGCAGTCTGGGCGGCTTTCCTTGTGTCATCGAACGCCCTGGTTACCGCATCAGACTACTTCCGCAGGTACCGATGTGGCTCCGGTATCGCCATCGTTCCGGTATCGTGAATGGCATTGACATCGTAGGCCAGCGTTGTCCGCCAAGTGCCTGTGCCTGGTACCCTGCCCTCATTGACCGTCCTTCTCATTCACTTTGCGTCCGCCTCGCGGGCTCGATGACCCGGAACGCTGCGATTATGGCCCCGACGTACCTGGCCGAACCGGGGACCGAGTCAGTCAACGGGTATCCTGGGCTTTTGCAAAGAGCATCCCGGACAGACGATACATTACTTCGCGTTCCTCGCTGGGGATCGACTTCTGAGGATCTCTGAGAGTCTGTCAATGCAGTGATGCTTCTTCCCCAGTAGGAGTTCCTCTGTGTCCTTAAACTAAACCGAAGAATGTATCCTCCAGAGGACTTGTTCTTTTCAAGACTTTATCAGAGAGTTGGCTCCGGGTCTCTCTATTACAGTAGCCCCAATATCATAAGCCATAGTTAGTGCTACAAAAGGAGTTAGATAGTACGGGTGGGTCAGGGCAATATCCGAAAACTCCTAAAGAGGCAGCTACCTTGCCTATTCATGAGCTTCTGTAATGAATCTCCTGTTCAGGATGTTGGAAGCAGCCTCTAACCACCTCTCCTCATTCTGCGCAGGTTTGTACACCATGTATCGGGTCCCTCCTTGTCCTGGTTTCCATAGACTTCAGCTCCGTCACCACTCTATTGTGGTTGAGTCTGCAATGAAAAAGATTAGAAGTGCCAAGAGACATGCCTCTAATCCCTCCAGGACTTGAATGTATAACCCTGGATGCTTTTTGGTAGACGCATCTTCCAAGCTTCCATGCTTGCTGCAAGAATTAATTCTTATAGTCTCTACATGGGCATGTTCTTAAAAGAGGTCACTGACCATTTGCAAGACTTTAAGTCCTTTTATGTCTGCCAATAAAAGGCAAGAATTTTCCTCTCTGCGCTCAAACATGCCCATGATTGTCTCCAAATTCTCGCAAACCGTGCAGCTTTTGATTCCTTTTTTTTTTTTTTTTTTTGAATGCGTACGCCGAGCCTCAGCGATAGCCTATATCAGCACGGAGGGTTGCTTGGATTCAAGCATCTGATTTGGAGACCTGATCCAAGATGAATTGGCAAATATCCCTTGTACAGGTGAAAAATCTGTTTGGTAAAGATTGGCAAGCAAAAGCCAATCAGATGGCTGCTGAAAATCCTGCTTTGGATAGACCTATCCAAATCTACAGCTTTGCGTCCTGCTAATAAAAGGTTGTTCAAAAAACACCTTTTTCACAGAATGGAAGATCCTATCCTGCTTATAGTCATAGAGCATCTTCTGCAGCTCAGTTCCCTTCCAAACGTCAGCAATCCTCCAAACAGACCAAGGCAAAGGCTGGCGAGGCCTGCTCCAGCCCAGCAGTCTCACCCACCGAGGGCCGTTGACTGTCTGCTAGAGAACTTATCCTTTCTGGCTCTAGAAGGACCCGAGCCCTCCACCAGTCCAGGAAGGCTATGTCACTGTGCTCCCAAATGGGTGCAACTCACAGCAGAGCCATGGACAACTCTATCACTCTCCATCATAAGAGAGGGGTACAAACTTCATTTTTCCAGCTTGCCCCTCTCTCACAAGAGTGCAACCAGTTCAATTCGTCCAACCTCCCTCCCTCAGCCTATTAGAGCATGCGGTTTCCACTCTTCTAGCCCAAGGTGCAGTAGATGAAGTGCCTTCCTCAACACCAGGGCACAGGGTTCTCACCTCCCCCTATTTTCTTATCCTATTTTTAGATCTCAGAGAATTGAAACGATTCCTAGTCAAAGAAAAATTCAAGAATGGTTTATTTATTATTTTATTTATTTTATTTAGAAAACACTTATAAACCCGGCTCGTGTCCAGCGCTCAGAAGCGGTTTGAATTACATTTGTTGGGATTTGTCAAAATCAAGACCGAAATGTTGGGTTATATATACATTCGTTCAGAGGTCAAACACAGCCACGACAGGATAGGGTCTCAAGCTTGGTCTTAACATATTTTCATAATTTACACAAAGAGAATTCTTCTAGACCATATTTACATTTTAACAATTAACTATTTCCTTTTATCTTTTATCCCTCCGAGCTTTACATCTGATTGTAGTAACACTGGAATAGATTTGTTTTTTAATTTCTTCCTTAAAGCGGCTAGGTCCTTAATTGCTCTCAGCTCATATGGTAGGTGGTTCCATAATTTGGGGCAGAGAATCGGAAAGCTCTATGGCTAGTACTGTCTTTTTAGACATGTCGGATGAATGTTTGGAACTTGTAGCGTGTCCGAGTTGATAGTTTCTCCTGTCTCTGGTGGTAGGTTGCGAGGCAGATAAGGTGGTTGAAATAATTGATGGGGGCTAGGTTGTGTATTTAGTTTGAACGTAGTTTACAATGTTTTATATTGTATCCTGGCAGCAATGGGTAGCCAGTGTAGCTCTATCAATACGGGTGTAATGTGCTCAGTTCCTCTTTATCTCGCATTATTATCCTCTCACTACCACCTTTTGTGGCCAATTGCAAGATGATTGGTGGTTTTCTTTGGTAGGCCCTGTAAGGATAGCGTTACAGTATTCTAAGTGATCATGGTAAGTGCTTGTTTGCGACAGACCGGAAATCGCATGGTTCTAGTATCTTCCGCAGGGGTCGTAGAACTCTCAGTTTGTGAAAAAAGGGTCTTTTGTTGGTGTTACTCATGTGCTTTTCCATCTTTAGTTTGCTGTTCGAGGGTGACTCCCAGATACTTGATCTCA
>CM066042.1:0-112228 GCA_033557465.1 Ichthyophis bannanicus | reverse complement strand
GCTTGTGTCGAAATTGCTTGGGCTCGGGTTGTTACTGAACTGCCATAATCAAACCCAAGTAATTGAGCAGTTGTATGTGGTTAAGGCCCTACAACAAACTCGAGGAGCAATTATGCGATATTTGGTGAAGTAACCTAGAAACAATTTGGGAAATAGATGCCAAGTAAGAAAGGGGCGCTATTCCACATCATATAAAACATCGTGTGTGCCATCATATTTAATCTGAAATGGGATGTCCTTCCTGAAATGGTAGTGGAATATCATAAAGGTAGAGTGACAGGGAGGAGCAGAAGTTAGTGCGGAGGAGGTGGCGTATGAGCGGGTGGTAGGTAAACAAGATAACATCCAAAAGGAATGAAGTCTCCAGTGATGTTGCGGCGTCTGATCATCTCACAACCCATGTGATAAGTGATTTGCCAAGGTACCTCTGTCCTGACAGAGAAATATTTGTACAAAAATCAAAGCAGGAGGACCTAGAAAGTAACGCTTCTGGGCGTGTACCCATCAATTCCTTAGTGTGCCTGTTCTGAGAGAGAGTGGACAACGGGTGGGGCCCCGTCCCAGCTTACTTGATGATGAATGTTTAATGAATAGCAACACTGTCTTTGTCGCCATGTACTGAAACAGAAACTCAGGATGCCCAGTGATCCTTTCCTTCCGGGAACCGCGTGAGGGGGTATTTCTTGGAATAACGATATACCCCACCTGAGAGAGAAACTTTTTATAGCCCCAGCCAATCGTGGCCATATTCGGGATGATATCGCTTTCCCTGTAATGAGACTTTAGTAGAATAGAGCAGATACAAAACAACAGGAAACCGAGACATAATAAAAGCAAACTTGTTTCACTCTACTAGGGAGTACAAACTAATTCTCCCCACTTTTATAACTAATCGTAAACAACAAAACAAACAAAAAAAAAATAATAATAATTTCTACTACTTATTTACATCAACTAACTACTTATTTATATAACTCATTAAACACATTTCAACTAGACAGCAGGAGCTACGGGTTACCGTCCCTAAGCAGACTTTTTGTTCCGAAAGCAGCTTCGTCCGTGCTGTCTTCAGGTGGTTATCTGAAAACACAAGACGTGATAAAACACATATTAACCCATATGGTTTTAACTGGGTGAATGTGGTGTTCCATACTGCTTGTTGTCAGAGCATTGAGGTCTGGTATCTGGTATAGGCTTGCGGCCCGTAAAAATGGTATCAGTAACTAAGTAATGGTCCCTCCCACTGTGCCCAGAATTCCCAAAAGGAGGAAGGCGTTTGGGTCCTAGGTCTCATACCTCTGCAAGCACACTAGTTGTACTAGGGCTTCCTTCATTGGATATTCCAATGTAAATATTGCTGGTGAATCCTTATATCCCTGTGGTAAGCATAGGTTCCCCGATGCACACTGTTGTCGGCCAGGCTGTGTGAATTGCATGGTGTGGAAGAAACTAGGTCTAATCAGACCTCCTCTCCCTCTCCCAGTATCTTCACAATTTTTAGTCACGTGGTTCTATAAGCCCTGCATGAGGTACTGGGTTAGTGCTTCTGTGGTGGAGAGATCACTCAACCTTCCAACAGTATTTCTGTGTGCATTTTCCCACACTCTCAACTTGGTCCCTTGAGGCCATAACTGGAATATCAGCCACTTCTGAGGGAACAAAAAATTACATCACAGATCAATACTGCTGAGCTGCCCTTGGTGCACTGATGTTTGCTAACTGCATGGGAAATGACTTCATGCACTAGAGTTTTAGAAGCACTTGAAGTTCCTGAATACTGCCACATTTAAGATTAGCCATATCCACCACCAAAGTCAACTGTTGGGAACATCAGTTTCCAATTATTTCTTTGGTGTGTTCACTATAGTGGAGGCAGTGGTTTCTAACATTTCCTTGTTTTGTTCACTGTGCACAGGGATACCCCATTTAACTGGGATAGCCACACCTTTGGAAGCTGTGTCATTAATTCCTTGAATTTCATAAGTTTCCATATTTTTCTGATCTGCAGTGGGAGAAGCTCTGTTAGTAAAACTAGATTCCAGCTCCTGTGTCAATCAAAGCTAGTTTATCCTGACCCCCTATTCTGCTGATAACATTGGGGCGTGCACAAGAGTCCCTTATCAAGGGTGTTACAAGCCTTAAATTGTGTCCTGGCCTGTGTCCATTTCATCATCCAGAGGCTCTGGAACTGAGTCCTCTGCTGCTGAGATAAAGGAGGCAGGCTGGGCTATGAAGGCTTGAGACATTTTGATATCTGAACTCAAGAGGTCAGGACATCCCTAATGCACTAGCCTTGTGTTTGTCCTGAGCTGCTTGTAAATCCTGTTTTAATTTATCTAAGTTCTAGCTGCAGTATGTGTTTGTCTTGTTTCCCATTTAGATTTCTCCTTTTCTAGCCCATCTCTCTGTGCTTTGAGCTCCTGAAAGGAATGTAACCTGAGGAGTTTCTAAAAGTAACCTGCTGCCATGTGCTCTCCAAGGTGTGTGTCCTCTGTCATGTGTTTTCTTGTGTACTGAGAGGATTCCTATTGGCTTGCCACTTCCCTGCTTCTGATACCTGTAGATCTGCCGAGGGCTGGGTCTTCCAAACAGACCAATTCTGAGCATTAAAGTATCAAAAGGGATTGCTTCAGGGTCTTCAGAAAATAACCTATTGTAACCTATTTGAGACTTAACGTTTAATCAAACTCTGAATTCATTACCGGAGGATGTAGTAAAAGCGTCTTAGTGTAGCTGGGTTTAAAAAAGGGTTGGAAAAGTTTCCTGGAGGAAAGGCCCATAAACCAGTATTAAAAGGGACCCGGGATATCACTGCTGCTTGCCCCAATACAAACATTGTGGAATCTGTGTCTTTTGGGGAACTGCTAGGTACTTGTGACCTAGATTGGCCACTGTTGGAAACAGGATACTGGGCTTGATGGATCTTGCTCTGACCCGGTGTATGGCATATCTTATATTCTTATATACAGAAGGTGTTTTGTAATCTCAGGGGATAGCAATTCTAATAAAAATTCCTTATGCGTGCTCTCCCCATAATCCTCTGCCTTGGCCAGGACTCCTGCTCATTAAGAACTGCTTTTTAAAATCCAGGCTCTATATGCAAACTGTTCCAGTGTATCATTTGGTAAAGGTGAAATAATTTTAAATACTTGCATTGGGGAACAGTGAAATAGTTTCTCAGTACCCCCCTTTTAACCAACTGGTATGGGTGAGTGAGGAAGAGCCAACCCTGTAATAGTGTGGCCCTAGAGCCAGATGCATAAGTCTATCAAAGTCTGATTGTTTTCTTCTGTATTTCCCTACCCCCAGTGAATCAGAAATATCAATCGCCCATTTAACCCATTGATTTACATTAAGAGGCATAGAGCCAATTTTCTCAACTATTTTTTCTATATCTCTATCTTTTAAATTTTCCTGGAACATTAATTTAACTGGTGCTTTCAGTTCTTTACTGGGAGCAATCTCTAAGTCATCTGAATTAATCTCATGACAGATATTGCTGGGTTCTGGCTCAGATAAACTATCAGAATTTTGTTGGTCTCTTTCAGCTTTATTATTTCCATTCCTAAGTTCAACTTTGAATAATTTAGTATTCTTTTGTTGCTGATAAGTGTGTGTCCATAGGCATAGGGAATGGGTGTATCTTTGTTCTTTTGTTTCTCACTAGCTGGTATGCATGGCTGATAGGGTGTGTCCTAGGCATAGGGGGCTGAGGGAGGGGTTGGGTGTTTGGCTTTCGTGCAGAGGCCAATTGATCTTTAACGTGCCTCAATTCAAGTTTAAGTGCTTCTAATTGTTCACTAACAGTTTATAAAAGAATTTGTGGCTTGTATCACTTGAGTTCTCTGAATAGAAATGCCAAATTTGTGCCTCCTCAAGTTCTTTGGTCAATTGGGTACACTGAGAAGTCAGTTCAGAGTTTTCTTTTTTCATGCTAATTAGTCCCCTGCACATGCCTTGGATGAAAAGGCACTTTCTTTTATTTGTTTTCTTTTTGAATTCATGATCATGGTTTAACATTCGTTTTTGAATATTATACCATGATGACTCAGGGAACTCCCCTTCAAATGGACCTCCTTTTCTCTTACAGTATGAAATTAGAATTTCTAGTAAGTTCTTTAAAATCAAATGCTTCCATATTTGATACTGCAGAAAGGCTGTAGTTGGACTATCTCAAATGTGTAACCTTAGAAGGAGGAATGCTAACTTAAAAAGTATTTCACCCCTATTTAACAGGGTGGAGTAGATTAACAGAATTGTATCAGTTGCAGCCAGCTGTAAGCCTGCTCTCACTAAGATAGTTACTGACAGGAGACAGAGAAATAGAAGTTAAAAGGGACAGGAGGTGATAGCTTTATCAGGAAAGATGTATATTGTATTCAATGAGGGAATATTTAACTGTTTAACTCTGTATTTTCTTAGCAGTTCAAATACGATATAAAATCTGTAGCAAGCCTATACATAAAAATAAGACAATTGCAAGCCACTCTGTGTAATGTCCTTAAAATTCTAGATTCTTACAGAGCCTTTTGACAATAAAAGTCTCACCTTGTCTAAACCACAAAACAAAATTGTAAATGGTCACAAGGGCTATTGATTTTCCTCTCTCACTCTGTCCTGAAATCTACTTAATGTATTATACAAAATTATTACTTACCCAACTGGAGATCTGCTGTGAAATCCGAGAAGACGAGCCCCCATAAAGTGTAAGATGTGAGTCCGGTTATTCTTCTGTAGGTGATTCACTGCGAGAGGTCCTGGGTTCAGCTCCCAGACGAGCCCCCATAAAGTGTAAGATGTGGAAGTCCGGTTATTCTTCTGTAGGTCCTGGGTTCATTTCACTTCACAGACGCAGGAGGGCTTGTAATAAGACCACAAACAGGTGTGGCTTGGAGAAAGGTTTTTATGTAAAAATATGCTTAATACATAGGTATATAGTGATTGTTACAGAGCTGTTTCAGTGTGCATCAATGAATCTGTGTGTGTGCATGTGTGAAGTGTGAGAGAGATAGAGGCCAGAACATGTGGGTCCAGAGCCGCCTGGTAGGCCAGAACATGTGGGTAGAGAGAGAGAGAGGGGGAGGGGTGAAGGGAGTTGAGTATCAGAGCCTCAAGGTAGTGTCCAAACCTGTCCGATGAAGGAGAGAGAGAGAGGGAGACAGGAAGTGTGTCTGTCCTTTATAGTGGACTGAATCTTTTCCAGCACTTCCCCTTGAGCTCTGCTAGCCACTCCCTTTAAGGTCTGCTATTCTGATTTAGCAAGGAGGGGCTGCAGACAGGTCCTAGAGACTGACATCACCAGGGGGTCAGAGTTTAACTTTGTAGACTGACTTGACCAGAGTCCACAGCTGCATGGAATGTATGCTGACATCTATGGTTACACGATGCAAGGTTCAACATTGGGAACCACCACCCAGGAAAAAGATTTAGGAGTCATCGTGGATAACATGTTAAAACCCTCTGCCCAGTGTGCAGCGGCAGCCAAGAAAGCAAATAGAATGCTAGGTATCATAAGGAAAGGAATGGAAAATAAAACAAAGGATATTATAATGCCTCTGTATCGTTCCATGGTACGACCGCACCTTGAATATTGTGTGCAATTCTGGTCGCCGTATCTTAAAAAGGATATATAGCATTATTAGAAAAGGTACAGAGAAGAGCGACCCAAAATGGTAAAGGGGATGGAAGGCTACTCCTATGAAGAGAGGCCACAAAGGTTAGGGCTCTTCAACCTGGAAAAGAGACGGCTGAGGGGAGATATGATAGAGGTCTATAAATGAATGAATGGAGTGGAACGGGTAAACGTAGATCAATTGTTTACGCTATCAGAATATAGAAAGACTAGGGGACATGTAATGAAGCTACAGGGTAAACTATCTAAGACATATAAGAGAAAATATCTTTTCAATCAACGTGTAATCAAACTCTGGAATTTGTTACCGGAGGATGTAGTAAGAGCTGTTAGTGTAGCTGGGTTTAAAAAAGGTTTGGACAATTTCCTGGAGGAAAGGTCCATAAACCATTATTAAAAAGGGACCCAGGATATCAATGCTTGACCCAATACAAGCATTGTGAACCTGTGTTCTTTTGGGGATACTGCTAGGTACGTATGACCTAGATTGGCCACTGTTAAAAACAGGATACTGGGCTTGATGGACCTTGGTCTAACCCAGTATGGCATATCTTATGTTCTTATGTAAGAAGACACTATCCATCCCCAGATCTTTGCAGATTTCCTCATCAACAAGAATAAAACCACCCTTAGGAACTTCACAGCTAAACACCTCCAACGCCTCAACTGCAGAACCCAACATCACACACAAATGGTACTGATCTACGGAGCAAATATTCCGCACCATCGCTGCCTTAATTAATTTATTTATTTATTTAATGTCTTTTTTATAGCGCACTCTTTAGAATCAGTGCGGTTTACAGTTAACAACTCGTGCAGTGCCAGCAGGACCTACACTGGACTTAAAATGAACAGGGGTTTCTAAACGGGATTGACAGGGTAACTATGTACAGGCAAGCTAGCTGTCACAGGTGATGTGGTCAGCTCACAACTATTTATAGATTGATTAATTATACACAGATTGACTAGTCAGAGTATGTACACCTTCCATCTCCAGAATGTCTCGTGATCTAGTGAGTAGGGTTGCAATCATGCAGGGTGGCTGCGCAGTACAGTGCCCTCTGAACCCTGCCCGGTCATGTGGATCAAATCAGTCAAGGACAAAGCTGTCAACTGCATCCACAACACCATACGCTCATCCCTATCTCAAGGATACATGCCCCCTACTCTCAAACAAGCTAACATCCGACTCATCCAAAAAAACAACTCAACAACAGCTCTGATCCTGCAACTTTCCATCCTACTTCCAGCCTGCCCTTTCTATCCAGAATAATTGAAAAGGTGATGCAGAGACAACTGCAAGACCATATTGACCTGTATGCTTCTCTGGATCCACACCAACATGAATTTTGTCCTAATCATAGTGTTGAGACTCTCCTTATACATCTGTTCAACATACTCCTAAGAGGAATCGAGAACATAGAGACGACAACCTGTAAATATGTATATACATGTGAAATCACTGTCTTGCAATCAAGTGTAAACCTGTAATCCAAGTGTTGTGTCCTGTTCTTTTCCACTGAATCATTATGTATGTTTTAATCCATGGCCTGTACAACCATACTGTTATGTATAGCAAACCGCTGCTGATCGCTGGAAGCAGCGGAATACAAGTGTACACTAAATAAATAAATAAATAAAAACAGGATTCCTACTCGTCTTTGTTGACATCTCTTTTACATTCGACATTGTATCACACAGCATCTTCTTAAACCGACTAGCATTGGACTTCACAGCACAACCTTCAACTGGTTCTAATCCTACCTCACTGACAGACAACAAAAGGTCAGAGTTGGTTCAAACACCTCCACTTCCGTTCAACACAACATAAGGAGTCCTGCAAGAGTCTTCCCTGCCCGCCCTTCCTACTTACAACCAGTTTGCAGTATCTTCAAGCAGCACTGATGAGATAACACCGCTCTTATATCAGCTTCTCTGGCTACCAATTACCTCATGTGCCAGATACAAAACTGCCTTGACTATATTCAAGATAAGAAACAACACATCAGCCGGAATTCTACAGGAAATGATATGCACAAAACTAAACAGCAGACCCCAGAGACACCATTTCAACTCCTAGTCCTTACACCAACGAAGAGGGCTCTTTCATTAGTGGTACTTATCAACTGGAATTCTTTCCTAGAGAAGGTCAGGATAACCAAGGACTTAAGGGATTCAGAAAACATCTCAGAACCTTCCTTTTCACCGATCACTTCAGAGACAATAGCTAGTTCTTCCCCCTCATCTCACATGCCTAAAACAATATCTAACTCTTGTACATATGTTGCAATGTATATGTTTTGCCTCTGTGCAAACCCTGCATGTCACCCCTTCCTAAGTTTACACATTGAGTTCTCTGTAATGTTTATTTTAATGTAAACCACTTTGATTGTATCAGAAGGCGGTATAAAAAACGTGTTAAGTAAATATATAAAATAAATTGTCCCCTCTTTGCAGAGCTTGCTTTCAATCGAAAGAGGCTCTCCTCCTGAGCATTTATGCCACGGAGATATTTAAACATCTGTGTCATATCTCCTCTCTCCTATCTTTCCTCAAAAGTATTACTACTGCTACACCTCGATACCTTGTCCTCGCTTGGTTTTAAGGGATCTGTACTGTCCTGGTTCTCCTCTTATCTCTCCCATTGCTCTTTCAGTGTTTCTTCTAGTGGATCCTCCTCTGCTGCTATCCCACACTCAGTTGCTATACCTCAAGGATCTGTCTTGGGCACACTCCTTTTCCCTCTCTATACCCATTCCTTTGGTGCCCTCATCTCTTTCCAAGGCTTTGAGTACCATCATTACACTGCTGACTTCCAGATCTACCTCTCTACAACTGTAATCTCTTCGGCAAATCAAGCCCAGATCTCTGCCTGCCTTTCTGACATTGCTGCTTGGATGTCTCACCGCCACTTGAAATTGGACATGGCCAAAACTGAGCTTCATATTTTCTCTCTAACCCTTGTCTCCTCTACCTCCTTTATCAGTCTCCGTGGATAATACAACACTTGTCATCTGTCATCTAGACTACTGTAACCTGCTCCTTGCTGGTCTCCCTCTAAATCATCTCTCTCCCCTTCAATATCTTCAACACTGCTGCGTGGCTGATCTTCCACCAGCCGCCTCATGCTCATATTACCCCTCTTCTCAAGTCACTTCATTGCTAAACTACCACTCCTGCTGACCTATAAGTGCATTCACTCTGCAGCTCTTCACTACCTTTCCTCTATTTTTCTCTCCCTTCACCCCTCCTCGTGATCTCTGCTCTTCTTGCAAACCTCTTCAACTGTGCCCTTCTCTTCAATTGCTAACTCCAGACTTCGCTCCTTTCGTCTTGCTACTCCTTATGCCTGGAATAAAGTACCTGAGTCTGTACATAAGACGCCTTCACTGGCCCTTCTCAAATTGAGGCTCAAAACTCACCTCTTCGCTACCAATTTTGTATGTTGAGTCGCCTGATCTCTTGTGTTTCCTTACCATTCCCCCTAGCTGTATCCCATGTCTACAGCTACTGTGTTGTCTGACTTGACTAGATTTTAAGCTCTGATGAGCAGGGACTGTATTTTACATGTGTCTCTGCAGTGCTGCGTATATCTTGTAGTGCTATACAAGGGTCTCAGTAGTGTGTGTAGAAAGGAAGGGACAAATGTTTCTGATGTTGTTATAGAGAACAAAGCGACAGGTTTTAGCTATCTTTTGGATGATGCAAAGAGTAGAGTCAAAGATGGTATGGCAGGGAAGAAGTGATAGGCCATATGGACTTTATCTGCCATCATATTTCTTTGTTTACATATAGAAAGTGCCTTGAATACTGGCCAGTTTGTAATTTTTTAATTTTAATGCAAATTGCTTTGCCATTTTATATGAAAGGAGATACATCAAGAGATCATGAAATGAAATGTAAGAGATTAACTTTCTCCCTCTGTCACATTATTCACAGCTGATTGGTCAGAGATGTCGCATAATCTCAGAGCAGGGATTTTGGGATCAGGAGACCCAGAAATACCTCTGTGGTACCAACACGTGATTAGTGCCTTCTTTTTATGTCCAGCAGGTGACGGGTTCACACAGGAAAAGAAGAGAGAGGAGAAGAGAGAAGAATGGGGAAACTCTTTCACACACAAGGTGCACCCAGCACTCCACCTAAAGTCTGAAATGCAAGAGAGACCTACTGAGTGTGAGAGCGGTTTCAGTCATAGCAATTGCATAAGAAGCCAGCTGAAAACACACACAGCAGAGGGAACTAACCCAACAGAGAGGCCTTCTACATCTTTTAAAAGTCCTGAATGTGGAAGAAATTTCACTCTTAAGAAATCCGTAAAAATGCACCAGAAAATCCACAGGAGTGAGAAAAGATTTCAATGCAGTGAATGTGAGAAATCTTTCCTCAGAAGCTCACAACTTGTGGAGCATCTTAAAAACCACACCGGGGAGAAATATTTTAATTGTATTGAACGTGGGAAATGTTTCCTCAGAAAAACAAATCTAGTGAGGCATCATAGAACTCACAGAGGGGAGAAACCTTTTAGTTGTACTGAATGTGGGAAATGCTTCCTCACAAAAACAGATCTAGTGACGCATCATAGAACCCACACAGGTGAGAAACCTTTTAGTTGTACTGAATGTGGGAAATGTTTCCTCATGAAAAGATATCTATTGCAGCATCACAGAACCCACACAGGGGAAAAACCTTTTAGTTGTACTGATTGTGGGAAATGTTTCCTCACAAAAGCACATCTAGTGACGCATCATAGAACCCACACAGGGGATAAACCATTTCGTTGTACTGAATGTGGGAAATGTTTCACCAGAAAAGCACAACTAGTGGAGCATCATAGAATCCACACAGGGGAGAAACCTTTTATTTGTACTGAATGTGGGAAATGTTTCCTCACTAAAAGATATCTAGTACTGCATCATAGAGCCCACAAGTGGGAGAAACCATTTAGTTGTACTGAATGTGGGAAATGCTTCCTCACAAAAACAGATCTAGTGACGCATCATAGAACTCACACAGGGGAGAAACTTTTTAGTTGTACTGAATGTGGGAAATGCTTCCTCACAAAAACAGATCTAGTGACGCATCATAGAACCCACACAGGTGAGAAACCTTTTAGTTGTACTGAATGTGGGAAATGTTTCCTCACGAAAAGATATCTATTGCGGCATCACAGAACCCACACAGGGGAAAAACCTTTTAGTTGTACTGATTGTGGGAAATGTTTCACCAGAAAAGCACAACTAGTGGAGCATCATAGAACCCACACAGGGGAGAAACCATTTAGTTGTACTGAATGTGGGAAATGTTTCACCAGAAAAGCACAACTAGTGGAGCATCATAGAACCCACACAGGGGAAAAACCTTTTAGTTGTACTGATTGTGGGAAATGTTTCCTCACAAAAGCACATCTAGTGACGCATCATAGAACCCACACAGAGGAGAAACCATTTAGTTGTACTGAATGTGGGAAATGTTTCACCAGAAAAGCACAACTAGTGGAGCATCATAGAACCCACACAGGGGAGAAACCTTTTAGTTGTACTGAATGTGGGAAATGTTTCCTCATGAAAAGATATCTATTGTGGCATCACAGAACCCACACAGGGGAAAAACCTTTTAGTTGTACTGATTGTGGGAAATGTTTCCTCACAAAAGCACATCTAGTGACGCATCATAGAACCCACACAGGGGAGAAACCATTTAGTTGTACTGAATGTGGGAAATGTTTCACCAGAAAAGCACAACTAGTGGAGCATCATAGAACCCACACAGGGGAAAAACCTTTTAGTTGTACTGATTGTGGGAAATGTTTCCTCACAAAAGCACATCTAGCGATGCATCATAGAACCCACACAGGGGAGAAACCATTTAGTTGTACTGAATGTGGGAAATGTTTCACCAGAAAAGCACAACTAGTGGAGCATCATAGAACCCACACAGGGGAGAAACCTTTTAGTTGTACTGAATGTGGGAAATGTTTCACCACAAAAGCACATCTAGTTACGCATCATAGTACCCACACAGGGGAGAAACCATTTAGTTGTACTGAATGTGGGAAATGTTTCCCCAAAAAGGCACAACTAGTGGAGCATCATAGAACCCACACAGGGGAGAAACCTTTTAGTTGTACTGAATGTGGGAAATGTTTCCTCATGAAAAGATATCTATTGTGGCATCACAGAACCCACACAGGGGAAAAACCTTTTAGTTGTACTGATTGTGGGAAATGTTTCACCAGAAAAGCACATCTAGTTAGGCATCATAGAACCCACACAGAGGAGAAAACTTCTTTTTTTAACTTATAAATTTTTATTAATTTCACATTTAAGTAAAACAAGAATGACAGAAATAAGATGGTACACTATACAGAAGCAAAAGAAAAAATACAGAAAAATCTATCATCATTTTTAGACCACAATAATAGGCAATACTAGTGGCATCAGGTAAAATTTAACATCATAACAGAAAAAAGAAAATTTAAAGCAAGGATGAGAGTATTCACCACAATTTCCTCCCTAGCTACCAGAAAATCTAGTAACTGACTTGGCTCAAAGAAAAGAAAAACTTTGTAAGTAAACATACAATGAGAAGAAATCGTAAAACAAAACTCCCCACTAGAGAAATGACCCTAGGTCTTAGACCAAGGAATTCCTTTCTCCTCAGCTGGGTTACACGTGAAGGATCAGGAAACATATAAACTTTTGAGCATAAGAAAGTTACATTGGCAGGTCACCCCTCCCCATGCCTTTGTTTAGAGGTATGCCCACCACTCCGTGGAGGTCCCCCCTATTTGTTCATATATAAGAGATAGTTATGTTTATTTTGATTGTATCCTGTTGCTATAAAGGGATCCACCATGTCTCTCCCATGCCATTTTGAATTCTGTCACTGTATTTGCCCCCACCACTTCCATTCGGAGGGCATTCCAAGCATCCACCACCCTTTCAGTGAAAAAGTATTTCCTGATATTGCCTTTCAGTTTACCCCTTGCAGCTTCATGTTATGCCCTCTAGCTTTACAGCTTCCTCATCTTTGGAAGAGGTTTGTTTGTCCAATAATACTCTTTAAGTATTTAAAGGTCTGAATCATATCTCCAGTCTTTTTATATTCTTTGTGAGATATGATCTCCAAAACTGAACACAATCTTTTTACTTCTTTCCAGATTTGGAGAAGGAATACTCCAATCCACACTGAGTAGATTAAAGTCACCCAATATGATCACATGCCCCTTCATGGTTGCCTTTGTGTTCATAATCAAGTCTCTATTAATTTCTTCAGTTTGAGTTGGAGGCCTGTAGACCACACCAGTATGGATGACAGTGCCATCTCCTCTTTCCAACACTTTTCCCCACGTCTGTCTTCCACTACCCACTATCTACATTCCTGTGCCCATTCAGCTGAGTGCACTTGGCTCAAATTCCACACTCTTGCACTTTCTACACTTCAAATTCATGCTTTCCCTTTCCAGTCAGTAATAGCTCTCACCAAACAAGAGTGTTATGTCCATCTGACAAACTCTCTTGCCTCTGATCCTCACCGTCTCTTTACTACTCTCAGCTCCCTCCTCAAGGCGCCTCTGCCTCCAACCCCTCCCTCCCTTTCTGCCCAAACCCTGGCTGACTATTTCCATAGCAAAGTCCACAAGATCACCTTCCATGATATCAGCTACTTCCCCTCCTCCCCCTCTTCACTCCCAGCAACCCCCCCCCCCCACCACTGCTACCTTCTTTTCCTTTTCTATGACCTCTAAGGAAGAAACTACACACCTTCTTTCCTTCTCCAAACTCACTACCAGCTCCTCTGATCCTTCCCCACCCATCTCCTCCACTGTTGTCTCTTCCATCTCTCATATTCTAAACCTATTGCTCTCCACTGGAACTGTACCTGCAGCCTTCAAGCAAGCTGTGGTCGCACCTTACTAGATCCTACCTGTCCTTCTAACTATTGACCCATCTCCCTCCTCTCCTTTGTTTCTAAAGTACTTGAACATGTGGTTCACTGCCACTGCCTCAACTTTCTCATCTCTCAAGCCCTTCTGGATCCTCTACAATCTGGCTTTTGTCCTTTACATTCTACCGCAACAGCTCTTGCCAAGGTCTCCAGCGAACTGATCCTGGCTAAATCCAAGACCCTTTACTCGATTCTCATCCTTCGTGACCTTTCTGTTGCTTTTGACACTGTTGACCACAACCTTCTCCTCAATACCTTGTCCTTGCTTGGTTTTAAGGGCTCTGTGCTATCATGGTTCTCTTCTTATCTCTCCCATCACTCTTTCAGTGTTTGTTCTGGTGAATCCTCCTCTATTGCTATCCTTCGCTCTGTTGGTATACCCCAAGGATCTTTCGTGGGTCCACTCCTTTTCTCTCTACATACCCAGTCCCTTGGCTTTCAGTACCATCTTTACACTACTGATTCCCAGATCTACTTCTCTGCACCTGAAATCTCTCCAGTAATCCAGGCCAGGGTCTCTTTGTGACTTTGCTGCTTGTATGTCTCACTGCTGCTTGAAAATGAACATGGCCAAAACTGAACTTATTATTTTTCACCCTAAACCCTCCTCTCCCCTTCTCTTTTCTCAGTCTCTGTGGATAATTCTCTACTCCCCCCTGTGTCCTTAGCTCGCAACCTTGGGGTTGCCTTTGACTCCTCTCTCTCCTTCTCCACACAGATCCAACTGATAGCTAAAACTTGTCGTTTCTTTCTCTATAACATCAACAAAATTCACCCATTCCTTTCTGAACACACTACTAAGACCATCATCTACTCCTTAGTCACCTCCCATCTAGACTATTGTGATGATGAAGGACCTTCAGCTATTCAGAAAAGAACTCAAAACCCACCTCTTCACCGAACATTTTGAAATCCCCTACCTCCCAAGAGCCACACCCCAGCAGTCAGAGAAACAATCCCACCAACCTCCTGAACCCGCAAACAACTAACCCCGACAGAACCACCGCTATTAACCCCCCCTCCCAGTATGTATTACGTAAGAAAAGAAGAAGAAAATAACTTCCAGAACGTACACAAGATTGATTGTAAGATAGGTTTGTTTATTGTTCATTGTAATATATGTTTATAGTTCTTTGTAAATAGTTGTGACACAGTTGCTTACAGTGTTTAACTGTATATAGTTCCAACTACTGTTCCATGTAAAACTATATAAAATTGTTTAACTGTTCCCTGTAAACCGCCCTTGATCTCTGGAAGGGGCGGTATAGTAGAAAAGAATAAATATTTAAATAAATAAATATTGTAACCTTCTTCTTGCTGGTCTCCCACTGAATCTTCTCTCACCCCTTCAATCTGCTCAACACTCTGCTGTGCGGCTAATCTTCCGACTCCTCTGTTTCCGCATCCATTTCAAACATTACAAACTTCTTCTGCTGACCTATAAGTGCATTCACTCTGCAGCTCCTCACTACCTTTCCTTACCTCTCCCTACACCCCTCCTCGGGAACTCGGCTCTTCTGGAAAATTGCTTCTATCTGTACCCTTCTCTTCTATTGCTAACTCCAAACTTCACTCCTTTCACCTTGCTGCTCCTTATGCCTAGAACAAACTCCCTGAGTCTGTACATCAGGTGCCTACTATGACCCTTTTCAAATCCAGGCTGAAAACTCACCTCTTCGCTGCCGCTTTTGGATCTTGCTTTACCTAATCTCCTTTGTGTTTCTTTAGCATTCCCCCTAGCTGTATCCCATGTCTACAGCTACTGTGTTGTCTGTCTTGACTAGATTGTAAGCTCGGATGAGCAGGGGCTGTCTTTTACATGTCTTTGCAGCGCTGTGTATGTCATGTAGCACTATACGAATGTTCAGCAGTATAATACTAATATCGCTTTTGACATATAGGGCTACTCCTTCTTTTCTACCCTCTCTATCTCTCCGAAATAGATTAAACCCAGTTATGGTTATATCCCATTCACGTGACTCATTAAATCATGTTTCTGTAATGGCCACAATGTCCAAGTCCATTTCTACCATTAGGGCTTCCAGATCAGGAACTTTGTTGGCTAGACTTCGAGCATTTGTGCTCATTGCTTTCCAGCATTTTTTGACTGGCTTGCCTGTATTTTGCATGGATTTTGTTTTACAGACCTCTTCCCACTTGCCATTGATGTGTGGGTTGATAGTGTGGCTGTTTCCAATGTTATTATTTTTTTGCTGGGAGTGACATCCCGGACTTGATCTCCATCCGTCACCCCCTTTCCCTAGTTTAAATGCCTGAATTTTTCACTTAGGATCCTTTTCCCTGCGACGGAGAGATGTAGCCCATCAGCACAGTATAGTCTCTTGTTGGTCCATCTGTTTCCCCAGTTGCCTATATATCTAAATCCTTCTTGTTTGCACCAGGTTTGGAGCCATGTATTAAAGTTGTTTATGTGATGCAGCCTTTCTGCCCCTCACCATGAATAGGTAGAACTTCTGAGAATGCTATAGTGCTAGCAATGGGCTTGAGTTTCTCTCCCAGAGTCTATGAGTCCCTTTGAACTGCTGTTTCTAGCCAGGTCATTTGTACCCAAGTGGGTGACAGTATCAGTTTTGGAGTGCTCACTTTCTGCACTCACGGGTACCAATTATTTTCAAGGTTGCCATGCTGGAAACCGTCTTTATATGGATAAATGTTACCTCCACCCTGGCTTTGCCTGCAGACCGCCCTGTCACTTCCTGGAGTCTGCCTCTCAATTATCCTTCTCGGCAGGACTTATCTGATGAGTAGCTGCTTCTACCTAGATAAGTCCTTTTAAATACCAAGTCACTATTAAATCGAGCAGTGCTAGTGATGTCTCGTCTGGACTATTGCAATATTTCCTTCGCCGGCCTTCCTCAATCCCAACTGCGTCATCTACAACTCATCCAAAACACTGCAGCTCGTATTCTGGCCCGTCGCCTCCCATTCAGATCACATCACCCCCCTCGTACATTTGCACTGGCTCCCAATTCCCTTTAGGATTCAATATAAATTCCTCATCTTCGTCCATAAGTCAATCCACACTGGTACCCCTCTCTATCTCGCTGACTCGGTTCACCTGCACACCCTGCATTGGTCACTCAGGTCCATTCACTCCAATTGCATGTTTCTTCCCTCCCCATCCCAAGCCCATCTAGAATCCACCTGCTCTTCAGCCTTCTTTTTCTGGATCCCCGGCTTTGGAACTCTCTCCTCTCCTCTCTCATATCTGGAACCCTCCTCCAACACCTTCAAGGCCAGACTAAAAACCCACCTTTTCTGCTCTGCCTTCGACCTACCCCACCCCCCATTTGTTCCCAGCCCCCCGCTGATGTTAAACCCCCTCCTCTCCTGTCCCTGCTGCAGCACAGTCACTCTCTGCTCTTTTATCTGATTCTCATCTCTCCTGTCTACATTTGTTGGTGTTCCTTTTATTTTTCAAAGCAGCACTGCCTCTATTTTTCAATGAATGTAAACCGCTTTGAGGCTTTTGTGTAAGTGGTATATTAAGGTTTCAATAAAGATAAAGATGAGACCTTATTAATGATTTATACTGAAGTCTTATTCCCTTTCCTCAGACATGTAGATTTCTTCCTGTGCATCCCCCCCCCCCCTACTGACTCTCCCCTCTATCTTTCATCCTAT
The DNA here is from genome assembly GCA_033557465.1 of Ichthyophis bannanicus. Classification (NCBI taxonomy): domain Eukaryota; kingdom Metazoa; phylum Chordata; class Amphibia; order Gymnophiona; family Ichthyophiidae; genus Ichthyophis; species Ichthyophis bannanicus. The sequence goes on along the minus strand of CM066042.1, from coordinate 95,001 downwards.
TTGAAATCTCTCAGCTCCAATGGATGGAAAAGAGATAAGGAGAAGATCCCACTACCTGGTGAGTCCCTATAACAGGTTCTCCTGAATTAGCACATGGAAATCTGTCCAGACAAATCACATTTGTTTTATTAGAGTTGCCACATGACCCAGCTACTGACAGCCTGTGGGCCTGAAATGCTTTCCTCTAAGATCTGAATAATGGGGTGTGCTGTAGACAATTAACGACATTTAAATCTGCAATTTACCTCAATTCCTGGAGAATCACATCTGCCTTCAAACTTGACACAAATCTTCTTCTTATTGGTTCTAAGGAAGGAGAGAGAAAATGTGAGGAGGAGAGACCGAAAGAGAAAGAGAAAAGGAGTCTGCAAACGTGAGGGGAATAGAGAGTGAAAGGATAAGAAAACAATGGGATAAACAGAGAGAAGGCCAAAAAGAGAGAGGAACACAAAAATGGAGGAGAGACTTCCAAGGACAGTGAGGAGTAAAGGGGTGAGGGAGCAGAGTGCAATAAATGCCAAAGAGATGAAGAATGGTGGATGGCGGAGAAAGAAGAAGATGGAGAGATCAGTGAGGATCAAGGGGACAGAGGAATAAGTCAAATTAACTTACCTGTAGAAGATGTTCTCCGTGGACAGCAAGAAATATCCTTGTGTATGGGTGATGTCATGTGACAACGCTTCGTGCAGGAGTATTCCTAGTGCCTTCTAGAAGCCTTTGGAAGCTCCCCTGTGCATGTGTGTGCCTTCCTTCCACCGCTGAGGCGCCATATTGACCTCGGTCTAATATAATAGCTGAGGAGAATACAATACAACTCTAAGGGGAGGTAGGTGGGTTGTGAGGACTTTTCCTGCTGTCCACGGAGAATATCTTTATCTTTATTCACTTTCTGGATATACAGCTCAGGATGGAGCATAAGAGCGGTTAACAATGCAAAGGACTGCAAACAGAATTATGAAAGGAAAGTTTTCCAATTTATCCTCTTGCAATTTTCCACAATCCTCATGGGTTTTAATCATTTAAACAGTTTTGTGTCATTTGCAAATTTGATAATCTCACTCGTTATTCCCATTTCCAGGTCATTCATGAATAGGTTAAAAAGCAGCGGACACAGCACAGATCCCTGGGGTACTCCACTATTCACTCTTCTCCATTGGGAAAATTGGCCATTTAGCCCTACCCTCTGCTTTCTATCTTTTAACCAGTTCCTGATCCACAATAGTGCACTGCCTCCTATCCCATGACTTTTTAATTTTGCCAAGTCTCTCATAACAAACGCTGTCTGAAAAAGATGGAATTGTAGCGCGGCCTTGAACTTAATGAAATACCATACTGAGTCAGACCAAGATCCATCAAGCCCAATATCCTGTTATGTATCCTTTAGATCCAGAGAGAATACCCAATCTCCTTTATTAAGATAAGGGAGTACGGTGGATCCAGATATTTGTTCATATCTCTTAGGTCTAGGATGGGACAGAATACGCCCTGTTTTCTTGGTGATCAGGAAATACCTGGAATAAAATCCTCTCCATTTTTTGCTGTGGTGGCACGAGCTCAATAGCTAGAACCTTTTGAAGGGTAGTGATTTCTTGCATAAGTAGTTCCTGTTGCTGAGGATTTAAGGATTGAATCCTCAGAGGGCAATTTGGAGGACGATCGAAAATGTAATTTGTAATTACTTTAGATAATTTGTAAGACTTGTGACATGGTGAGTCCCCACAGCCCTTTAGAAAGAACCAAAAAGGAAGAATTAGAAGCAGTGCTGGGTGGTAAACAAGAGCACATGGCTAGTAGTTGCCACGGAAACCAGACACCAGGGAGAGAAACACGCCCTTGCTGCCAGTTAGCTCAAGAGTCACGAGTTGAATTAGAGCACCTGGTAGGAGGAGGAGGAGTCAGGCACTGCCCTAGAGGTCAGACACATAAAGAGGCCTCAGTAGAGAGAAAGGGGTGGCCACTAGGAGCTCCACAAGAAGCTCCACCACAAGCTCAGTGAGGAGTTCGGCTACAAGGCCAGCCAAGGGTTCCGGTGAGAGGCCAGCAAGGAGAGCAGTTAGCAGATCAGCTGACAGACCAAGAGGAGGACCAGGGCGGAGTCCGAGTTCCAGGCCAAGGCAGAGCTACAGGCAGAGTTCCAGTCCAGAACCGGGGGAGAGAGACCGTGGCACGCCTAACGGAACATTCAGTAAGGCAGAGAGAAAGTCCAGAACCAGAACCAAGCTTAAGGGCAGAAAGAGAGCCATTTATAAAGCTTTGTTCCAGGGAAGACTACAGCAGAAGCAGGCCAGGCTGTCGGCAGTATTCTAAGAATAACCAGGAAAAGGAAAAGCCAGGAAGGCAGATTCAACATCCAATGCACAAATCAGGTTTTGAACCTACAGCTGGTTCAAAAGTTCAAAGAAAACAGTTTACAAGCAGGCAAAGAGGTAAGCCCAAAGATTGGGTTTCAAATAAGGCTGTTGATAAACAGTCTGATTTTAGTTATCCAGAAGGTTGGGACTGTGTTTATAATACCTGTAATGATAATGACTGTTTGCAGCAATACCTGATTCAGGGGTATGATATAAAGCCCAAGGCAGAGAGGAGGGGCGTGGCCCCAGAAACAACGTTACAAACATTCTTGCCTAACTCCCATGAGGAACTAATGGAGACAGAGCTAGGGCTAGGAAATGTATCCGAAGAATTGATGGATTGTACAATAACAATGTCAGATGAAATATGCTCCCTGCGCTGAGTTTAAGCATTACAGAAAACTGCAGAAGTTTAAGATAAAAAGCACAGAGCTGTGAGAAACAGAACTGTGGTACTCTAATTGCTGGGAAGCAAATGTTTGTCGCTGAAGTTAAGCTATTTCTGTTGGAGACTTTTATTTTGTCCTTTGCCAGAAGTATATGGCTTTGTTACCTTTGTTTTCCACGCTGAAATCCGCCTGGAGGGGAAATAAATCCTGTTTGCTTAAAAACCACTTTGAGTTCACACTACTCTTCATTGGACAGTTGAAAAACTACATTTCCCAGAAGGCTTTGCCTCATGAAAAAGTCAAGCAGCTGTTCAGGAAGGATAACAGGTCGCCTAAGCCCTACACGCTATTGCTGGGGGCACTAAAGGCGCAGTCACAGACTCAAGTGTCTGAGGTTAAGAGAGCCCACTTCTGGGCAAAGAGAGTGACCCTCCCTGTGACAGGGGAGTCCATTATGGCTCCTGGAAGAACAGCTACACTCTTCAGGAAGCAGTTGAAGCAAGGTGAAAGGAAAGTAGTTTGGAGTTTATGGTTTATAATGGTTTATTGCCTTTCTTCCATGAACTTGTCAAAACCTTTTTTAAATCCAGCTTCACTAAGAACTTTGACTACATCCTCCAGTAACAAATTCCAGTTTTATTACATGTTGAGCAAAAAAATATTTTCTCTTAATAGTCTTGGATTACATAGTAGAATCATTCTGTGTCCTCTAGTCTTTTTACTTTTTGATGGTGTAAACAGCCAACCTACATTTACCTGTTCCACGCCATTCATTAATTTATAGACCTTTATCATATCCCCCCTTAGCCTTCTCTCTTCCAAGTTGAAGAGCCCCAACCTTTAAAGCCTCTTTTCATAGGGGTATTCTTCCATTCCTTTTACCATTTTTTTTGTCGCTCTTCTCTAAACCTTTTCTAATTCAGTTATATCCTTTTTTAAGATATGGCAACCAGAATTGCACACAATATTAAGCATGCTATGATACCTAGCATTCTAATTGCCCTCTTGGCCGCCTCTGCACACTGGTTTCAACATATTAACCACGATGATGCCTAAATCTTTTTCCTGGATGGTGGTTCCTATTATGGAACCTTGCATCGTGTAACCATAGTTTGGATTCTTCTTTCCTAGGTGCATAACTTGCACTTATCCACATAAAATTTCATCTGTCCTTTGAACATCCAGTCTTCCAATTTTTCAAGGTCCTCTTGCAATTTTTTGTCATTTGTAAATTTGATCATCTCACTTGTTGTTCTCATTTCCAGGTCATTTATGAATATGTTAAAAAGCAGCAGACCCAGCACAGATCCCTGGGGTACTCCACTATTCACCTTTCTCCATTGGGAAAATTGGCCATTTAGCCCTACCCTCTGCTTTCTATCTTTTAACCAGTTTTTTATCCACAATAGTACACTGCCTGCATGACTTTTTAATTTCTCCAAGAATCTCTCATGAGGGACCTTATCAAAGGCTTTCTGAAAATCCAGATACACTATATCAACTGATTCACCTTTGTCTACCTGTTTATCCATACCTTGAAAAAATATAATAGATTAGTAAGACAAGATTTTGGCTAAATCAGAGAAACATAGACAATGACAGCAGAAAAAGACCATATGGTCAATCTACCCTGCTCTTCCATATCCACTGCAATAGTCCCTTTTTATCCTTTAGAGATCCTCTGTGCTTGTCCCATGCTCTCTTGAATTCAGACACCATCCTCTTCTTTACTACCTCCACTGGGAGATTATTCCACACATCTATCACTCTTTCCATAAATATATATTCCACATATTACTCCTGAGCATATTCCCTTTCACTCTCATCCTATGTACCCTCATAGCAGAGCTTGCTTTCAATCGAAATAGGCTATCATCCCATGCATTTATGCCACAGAGGTATTTAAATGTCTCTATCATATCTATCTTGCCTTTCCTCTAACATATACATATTAAGATCTTTAAATCCATCCCCATATGCTTTACAATGAAGACCACTAACCATCTTAGTAGTTACCCTCTGCACCAACTCCATCCTGCTTATATCCTTTTGGAGGTGTGGTCTCCAGAACTGCACACTATACTCCAAATGTGACCACACCAGAAACTTATACAGAGGTGCTATCACCTCCTTTCTTCATTTGTATTGGTGCAATATACACATCTCCTTCACAGGAGGAAGAAGTGGACAGAGATTTAATAGAAGACATATGTACTTTTGCCATGAAAGGGGAAGTGCTACTGATAGGTGATTTTGATATGCCGGATGTTGATTGGCACATTCCTGCTGCAGTATCATCTAGAAATAAGGAGACCCTGGACTCTCTACAGGGAGAACAATTCTGGTTACTGGTAACAGAACCCACATGTGAAGGACCATACTGGACTTGATGCTTACCAATGGGGAAGGTGTTTCTGATGTTATAGTGGGAGATCATTTCAATCCAGTGATCATCAGATGGTGTGGTTCAGTATTAGGACTAGGACTGATAAAATCCATTCAAAAGCGAGGGTCTTAGACTTGAGGAAAACTAACTTTGTCAAGATGGGCCAATACCTCAAGGAGTCGCTAGAGGGATGGGAACAGCTGAGAGATGTGTAAAACAATGGGCAAAACTGAAAGGGGATATTTTTAAGGGTAACAAACCTTTTTGTTACAAAGGTAAATAAGGAATTGCTTAACAAATAGTGGCCCAAAACCTCTACCACTCACGCATCCAATGTAATTGGACAAATCAGAGCAGTTATAGCATATTGCAATTGATCACCACACTAGAGTGCCGCACCACATTCCCTAAAGCCCAACCTCTCTGAGAAGCGATTACAGCACAAAGAGTGAGTCCTTCCCACTCAATTGTACATACAAAGCTCCTTGCCAACAAACTCTCACATAAAACCTCCCCGAACCTCATTCCAGAGCAATCAACCACACACAAAATTAACCAAAACACCAAGAAGACGACATGGATGCCATTACCCTCAGCCATGTGCTCCTCATCACAATCCTTATATCAATCTCCTTGTAGATGCATCCTCATCCACCACTGGGCTCATTCCAATAATCCATAGCTACTGGCACATCACCCCCTTGATACACCTAAGAAAACCTCCCTTCAGAGGACCACCCATACTTAAACAAATCAACACCACAGCAGCACACACATCAAACCTCACTTTACAGCCCCCCTTCCACCTCTCATCTGCACACTCATAAATGCCCAATCCACACGCAACAAGATATACACCATTCTAGATTTCATCGATGGCAATGAACTGGACCTTTTATGTATCACAGAATTCTGGCTAATACCAACAGATAGTGTCCTACTGAGTCAACACACCCACCAATTTCAAATTCTTCAACTGCCCAAGACAAATGAAGATGGGAAGTGGTTTCATGATCCTAGCCAAAGAACACCTACAATTCACCACAACCAAAAATATGTCAAGCAGTACCTTGGATATCCTCTCAGTCACAAATAAGAACCAAGCACTTTGCCTAACTTATAAAGTGCTCAGCACAAAAGCAGACAAACTCTCAACTCTCAACTCTCAACAAAACCTTTCTACATCTTAGGTGACCTGAATTTCTCCTCTGCTTCACAAACCAAAGCACAATCCTTTCTCAATGCAATGGAAGCCCTACAACTTAATCAAAAATTAACACACACATGAAAGATGAGGAGAACAGATCTACTCTTTGCCCCTTCTACCTCACCAACAAACACTACAACTCTAATTACAAGGCATCCCCTATCCCATGGTCAGACCATGCATCAATCATCTTCGTACTACCACAATACAAGAAGACCAGCACCCCACATCATATGTTGCTTCAAGCCTTTCAATAAGCACTCATTCCTGCAACAGGTCTGCCCTCAGCTAAATGTAGATACTACTGACCTAGACCAAATAATTCACGCCTGGAACATCACCACTGCAAATGCTGCCTCTACTCCCACAACTCCTGCGAGAAAGCTCAAACACTCAACAATCACCTGTCAATGAACCCCTTGGTACTCCAGAGATATCAAAGAAATGAAAAAAAGACTCAGACAAACTGAGAGAAGCTGAAGGAGATCAAAATACTCCAAATTCAGATATCTCTAATCAGCAAAGCAGACAAAATATACCACATTAATAAACAAATGGAAAACAAGAATATCATTCCAACATCCTTATGCAATATCTCAACCGCCCAAGAGAACTTTTTGCCATTGCAAATGCCCTCAAGAAAGATCCCACACAAGACACCCTCACCCTCCCAAACATCAATCCTCAAGCAATAGCCAACTACTTACAAGACAGCTTTAACACATCCTATCCCACATTCTCCCAACAACAAACCACACCATAAATCCCATCCACATATGGGACACCTTCAAGACTGTATCTACCGAAGAACTAGAACATATCATATCAAACACGAATACCACCTCCTCACCTCTTTTTTTATTTATTAGATTCTTCTATACCGCCCCTTCCAAAGATCAGGGCAGTTTACAAAGAACAAAATATTTTACATAGAACGGTGGTATAACCTTTTACATAGTAAACTTGTAATTACAGTTAACATAACAATTTACATTTTGCTTAAAACAAAAAGCTAATAAACTATGCACATAATCTCTGATTATGAAGATTTTCTTTGAGTTTGAGGGTGCAGAATGTGGGTGCCTCTCAGGGGGGGGGTGTTGTGATGGGGGGGGGTCTATGTAGGTTCAGGTAAATGGAGCTCACTCTGAGGAGAAGGAGGTTACCAATGGTGTGCTGCAGAGATCAGTCCTTAATCTGATTCTTTTTAACATCTTTGTTTGTGATATTGCAGAAGGGCTGTCAGGTAAATTTTGTGTCTTTGCAGATTGAGTGGAGGAGTAGCCCAATGGTTAGTGCACTGCCTTAGGAACCCAGAAACCATGTTTCATTTCTCACTAGAACTAGAAGTTGCAATGTAAACAGCGTTTTTTGTGAAAAATTGAAGAGCTTCATTGTTAACACGTGACGTGTTCTATGTCTGATACATTGTTTGCTGCAACGAAGACAGTGCTAGGTCTACTCAACATATACCCCCTGAAGAAGAATTGAAACATGTGGGACCTTAGAGGTGGCGTCGGGGATGGTATCAAATCATTGAGAAACCACAGCACGTTTAATGTTTGCATTGTGAAGAAGATATGAAGATTTAAAATATTTAAGATAAGTTCTGATTTAAATTCGTATTTTCAAACGTCTGGCTAAGAAAATTTTAGAACCAATAATGTGAACCTAGATTATGGTCACTGATGTTATCGGAGTTTGCAGCTTTGGGGCAAGTTACCCTACGTTGCTAAAAATTTTGAACTGAGACCATAGGTTCATAAAAAACATTTGAGGAACCTGACACCTTTAGGGTACTGGCCATACATGTGATGTATAATTGGAATCTTGTCTTAATTCAATAGAGGGCTTATCTCAGCTTGATAATGTAAACAGCTTTGACTAAAATGATCAAGTGGTATAACAAACCCATCAAATAAAAATAAATAAATGATACCAAAATCTGCAACAGAGTAGACACCCAGGAAGGAGGGATCTAGTTAAGCTTGAAGAATGGTTGAGAATTTGGCAGCTGAGATTTAATGTTAAAACATGCAAGGTCATGCATTTGGGCTGCAAAATTCCAAGGGAGCAGTACAAGGTATGAGGCAAAGTACTCTTGTCCTCGAAAGAAGAGCGGGACTTGGGTGTGATTGTTTCTGATGACCTTAAAGTGGCTAAACAGGTAGAAAAGGTGATGGCAAGAGCTAGAAAGATGCTTGGGTGCACAGGAAGAGGAATGGCCAACAGAAGAAAGGAGATCATGGTGCCTCTGTATAAGTCTCTAGTGAAACCTCATCTCGAGTATTGTGTGCAGTTCTGGACCCCCAGCTGCCCCCTATTCCATCTTGGGAGGGGGTGGCAGTAGAGGCAGTATTTCCAAAAATAGTGGTTTTTTGCTGTGACTTTTGGAAATACTGCTGTTGCCCTCTGCCTCCCTCTCCAAATGGAAACAGTGGCAGCTAGCAGGGAGCAGCATGGCCGCCCATTTGTGTCATTGCTGCTGCTGCCCACCCGGACCAGTCACCCTAGGTGGCCACCTTGCTCATCTGGTGGACAGGCCGGCCCTGGGAGTTGGTGCAGAGGGTGGCTACTAAAATGGTATGTAGCCTTCTTTATGAAGCATATGAGGACAGACTTAAGGACCTTATTATGTATTCTTTAGAGGAAAGGCGGGATAGAGGAGACATGATAGAGATGTTTAAATACCTGCGTGGCATAAATGCACAGGAAGGTCTCTTTCAATTGAAGGCAAGCTCTGCTTTGAGGGGACATAGGATGAGTTTGAAAGAGGATAGACTCAGGAGTAATATGTGGAAATATTTCTTTACGGAAAGAATGGGAGATGCGTGGAATAGTCTCCCAGTGGATGTAGAGATGAGGACAGTTTCTGAATTCAAGAAAGTATGGGACAAACACAGAGGATCTCTAAAAAGGGAACTATATTATTTGAAATGGAGGAGCAGACTAGATAGAACCATACAAACATGACAACAGGAAAAGTCCAGATGACCTATCTTGTGACTCCTCATTCCACTGCTGTTTTTCACTTGAAAGAAGCTAGTCATCTGTATATTTATGCTACAGACACATTTAAACATCTCTATCAGATCTTCCTTTGATGCCTTTGAATTATGGGACTGGTAACGAATACTATGTATACCATGGGTAGTGTAGTGTAGGGTTAGCATTTGTGGCAATGTTGTCATTTTTACTGCCCATCCTTTCCTGTTTCATTCCTCCAAATTATTAGTAAATTTACCCCATAAAGGTCTTTATAAATGTTTATAAAGGTCATCTATGTGCTCTGTAATATTCACCCCTAAATATCTAATTTTATGATCTGCCCATATAAATAGGAGCTTTTGTCGCAGGGCTATTTTACGCTCCCCTGAAAGGGATATAGTCAATATCTCAGATTTAGTGGGGTCATCTTAATCCTCGCTATTTGTCCATAGTTACCCATGACCTTCAGTAATTTGAGTAAAGATGTTTCCAGTTCTGTGACTGTAAATAAGAGAGTGAGATCTTATACTCCACCTGGCCTACCTGGATGGCATTATCCCTGATCATCTGTACCAATGGCCCCATCGCCAGCACAAATAACAATGGGGAAAGGGGGCACCACTGTCGTGTTCCACTGTGCAGCTCAAAGGCCAATAAATAACTGCCATTTACTTTGATCTACGCCTGGGGCTCTTCAGGAAGCTCCGAGTCCCATTGTTCGCATTGTCTGGATCAAAAAGGGGCCTTTCCGCAACTACTGCCAGGAGAACCATTCCCTTAAACTGCCTCTTGCCCACACAGATTAGGCCTATCGCTTTTCAGATGTTGTTTGCCTGGTATAAAACCTGCTTGATTTACGTGAACTAACCTGGGCATGAGGCCCCTTCACCCTGTTGGCTAACACTCTGGTAAAGATCTTCAGGTCAGTTCCCAGGAGGGAGATGGGCCAGTAAGACCCACAGTGGCTCAGGTCTTTACCTCCTTGGGTATTATTGTATTACGTGCTACCTGTAAAGTCTCTCCCACAAACAAGAGAAACACACATAAATTATTTTTTGTTGGAACCTGCACCGTGAAGGAAACTCCCTCTCGTGGTGTAATGTTCCTTTTTATTCTTTTTTTAGGGACGCAACCCTATCATGAGTTTTAAGGGGACATTAACCCCTCAATACCATCCGATTAACTTTCTTTCATGTAGGTACAAAACTATCTAAAAGTCACTTATCTGGATGGATTTCAGATCTAACGACATTGCCTTCGTTTCTGATTGAACTGCCAGAACACCCGGTATGTCCACAAACTTGGCGAATTCAGCTTCCACAGCTGGATATCATCCCAGGGCAAAAAACGCCATCCTTGTTTTCTTTTTTAAAACCCTCAGGCCAACTGATGTAATCCCGACCATGGCGTTATCCAGAACTCTCCCAGGCAAATATATAATGAATCCAATCTTTGACGACTTTTCAACTTTCTATGGCAATCAATTCGAGGCACTTCCTCGACTCTTGCCTGGGAGAGTTTGGATAACGCCATAGTTGGGATTACATCAGTTGGCCTGAGGGTTTTAAAAAATAAAACAAGGATGGTGTTTTTTTGCCCTGGGATGATATCCAGCTGTGGAAGCTGAATTCGCCAAGTTTGTGGACATACCGTGTGTTCTGTCAGTTCAATCAGAAACGAAGGCGATGTCGTTAGATCTGAAATCCATCCAGATAAGTGACTTTTAGCTAGTTTTGTACCTACATGAAAGAAAGTTAATCAGTTGGTATTGAGGGGTTAATGTCCCCTTAAAACTCATGATAGGGTTGCGTCCCTAAAAAAAGAATAAAAAGGAACATTACTCCACGAGAGGGAGTTTCCTTCACGGTGCAGGTTCCAGCAAAAAATAATTTATGTGTGTTTCTCTTGTTTGTGGGATATATATGTGGGAAGCATAAGAGGTTAAGTTTAAGACCTGTAAAGTCTCTGGCATTTTTTCCACCTTGGTGAAGGAATTATACATCCGAGTCAGAGGTTCTTCCAGGAGTCCTCAAAAGGTTTTGTAAAATGTGTTTGAAAAACCATCTAACCCCGGGGCTTTATTTGTGGGTAATTTTTTTTATGACACTGATGACTTCCTGTGTAGTAATGGGCTGGGATAGGTCATGCGCTTCCCCCTCTGTAAGGCTGGGAGCTGAATCCCCGCTAACGCGGTCTTTATCTGATCTAGTGTGGCTTTGCATACAGCTCTTTATACAATTCCACAAAGCATTGCTTGAATCTTGCTTCCTATCTAACCAGAACTTCCTTCTTGTCCCTAAGCTGGAGGATGTGATTTTTAGTCTGTTGTTTTTTTAGTTTGTGGGCCAGGAGTTTGCTCACCTCTCTATATGGGGTTTTGGTCCTTATGCCTTTTGAGGTGTCCTCTCTAGAGCCTGGGGTTAAGTTAAAATCTCCTCCAATAATAAGAGCTCCTTTGTAGAGACCCATTAATTCTCCCATGAGCACCCTGAGTAAATTTGTCCTTCCCATTGGGCCTTTGAGAAGAGACTTTGCCCTGCTTTGCCCCCTTTACATCAAGGATGTGGGAGACCCACGTGATGCGTGAGTAGGCAAGACGCTTTCTTGCTTGCTCCGGGGCTGCCCCGAGAAATCTTTGCTGAAACCTGCTGTTTTGCTGACTTGGGTGCTTGCCGAGGAGTGTCCAGGGTTGGGGAACTCTACCTGCTAAGTTAGAAGTGAGTGGTGAGTGTCCTCATGCCGAACCTGCCGAAAAAAGACAAGGAGAAGCCGACTAAGGGGGCCGGAGCAGCCCCGTCCAAGATGGCGCAGCCGTCTTCCCCGAGCGCGGGAAGTGTGGAGTCAGCGTCGGAGGAGCTTGCCAAGGAGGTTGCTGCTGTGTTGGAGCCTAAGTTTGATCAGCTTATCAAGAAGTTGGACTCGCTAGGTGACTCGCTTGCGGAGGTCGGCAAGAGAGTGGAGGAATTAGAACATCATGTCACCAGCGTGGAAGAGGGCGAAGGGCGCCTGGAAAGAGAGTTGGCCGCGCAAAAGAAGCAAATCAAATCTTTACTGCTTAAGACTGACGATCTTGAGAATAGATCGCGGCGAAACAACTTACGAGTGATTGGTATACCGGAATCCACTACCGACAGCATGCTTATTCCTTTGGTTGAAGAATGGCTCCCCAAGGAGTTGGGCCTTACCTCCTTGGTTGGAGTGCTCAAGGTAGAACGGGCACACCGCCTCGGCCGCCGGCGGGAAGACCAGCAGCGCCCCCGGGTCGTCATTGTGCGGATCCTTAATTTCCAGCACAAGGACCAGCTCCTTCGGGCCTACCGCGCAAAAGGGCGACTGCAGCTGGAGAATCAGAGTCCTGCTCTTCCAGGACTACTCAGCGAGGGTCACGGATCAGCGAAAGGTTTTCTCCGACATATGTGCTGAGCTCTTCAAGCGGCAAATCCGTTTTATGCTTGCCTTCCCCGCGACCTTGCGTGTTTGGCAGCATGGCAAGTCACTCATCTTCTCGACACCGAGGGAGGCGAAGGCCTTTCTGGAGGCCCTCCCTAAAGACAGTGCTGACGGCTGCGAAGGCTGAAGTAGTCTTTGAGAGAGCGTGGGACTTATTCGAGGAGGCTCCGGTGAAAGCGCCGGTTTGAGAGCGTCTGTTGGCTGAATGGGGACTGCCATACTGCGGCTGAACTGCGGCCGCTCGCTGGACTGGGACCTAGACCTGGACTTGGGGTCTGCGGTGGGGGATCTGATTTATTTGTTGGGGGCTTGATGTTCTGCTGTTCAGATTGTTTGCAGTGTTTTATTATGTTGGGGTTGGTGTGCTCTGTATGTCTCATGTTGCCCTGGCATTATTGGTGAGGAGCTGCTACTGCTAATTTCTGTTACCTTTTGTTCTCTTGCTCTTCTTTTCTGTGGCCTGCCTACGCTTGTAAGGCCCTCGGGGCAGCCCTGCAGCGTCACATTAGGGGTCGCTACTCAGCGAGTCAGCTGAGGGTGAGTTGTGGATGCTTGGATGGGAGGGGTAGTGGGGTTGAACTTAGAGGGATTAGGTTTAGGGGAACTGAGTTTAGCGGGGGTGTGTTTGGGGGGTGAACATAAAGGATTGTGTAGGGTATTAGGGGGGGAGGGGTGGGATGGGCCGGGGGAGGGGTTGGGTGGAAAGAGGAAGGCTGAGACCGGGTGTGCTTGTGGTATGTCTGCGTTAGGAGTGTCAGTTGACGGTAACTGGTGTGAGTGTTGTGGGTGGGGTAGTACTGCTGTGCAATCTTGTTCTTCTAGCTTGGGGCTGAGGCTGGGCAGCCCTGGGCTCTTATTGTGGAGGAACTCGCTGGTATGGCCTTCTATTGCTAGGTGTGACCCATAATCTCCGACTGCTTACTTGGAATGTGGGGGGCATCGGGACTCCTGTGAAGCGTACTAAAATTCTACAGGCCTTAAAGAAATCCAAGGTCCATATTGCCTTATTGCAGGAGACACATTTGTCCCCTGAGGAACATAAGAAACTGTGTAAAGATTGGGTGGGACATGTCTTTTATGCCTCTGCAGGAGTGCGAAAGAGAGGTGTGGCGATCTTAGTTAAGAAGGGTCTGGCTCTGGAGGTGCTCGCGGAGGAGCGGGATCCGCAGGGTCGCTTTTTGTTTCTCCATATCCGAGTGAATGGGGAGGAGCTGTTTTTGGGGAACATTTACGCCCCTAACTCATATGAGCACCCCTTTTTCAAGGCACTCTTGCAGAGGATCATGGGTGCCCCCAAAGTCCCGTTGGTGATTGCGGGGGATTTCAATTGTCCTCACGACCCTTTTCTGGATCGTTCGGGGGGGACTCGGGGAGGACGTGGGAAGAGTTGGGACAATAAAGGGGTGGATTTCCTTTGCCGTTGGGGGGACCTTCTGGATGTTTGGAGAGTTCTGCACCAGGAGGAACGGGATTACACCCATCTTTCTAGGGCTCACCAGACTTGGTCCCGTATTGATTATATTTTGATCTCCCGGGATCTTTTCAGTAAAGTAGCGGGGTCGGAGATTGAACCGATAGTGGTGTCGGACCATGCAAAGGTCTTTATGGACCTCAAAGGTGGTCGGCCACCTGGGGGGAGATGGTCCTTTCCCCGACATCTCTGGCAGAGAGACTCCTTCCGTGAATTTCTCACGCAAAGATGGCGAGAGTATCAGAACGAGAATGAGTCCCCGGAGATCTCGGCAACCAATTTCTGGGAAGCGGGAAAGGTGGTACTGCGGGGGCACTTGATAGCTTATGTGGCCCGGGAGAGAAAAAGCGTGTAGATGCAAAAATCTTGGAGTTGGCGTGCGCCCTCCGAGAGGCAAAGAGAGAAGCCATCGAGGATAATAGTCGACTAGGGCTATACATAGACTGTCAGCGGGCTTTAAATGCGGCCCTTCAGGAGCGTGCGGTCTACTCGGATCAGTTTTATCGCCACCAGCTCTTCCGCTTTGGCAATCGTTCCGGTAAGCTTTTGGCTCGCTTAGTTCGGGGCAAAGGGGGAGTCCAGGCGGTTACGGCCCTTCGAGATGCTAATGGTGTGCGGCAGATAGGGGTGGACAATATTTTGCGAATCTTTGGGCAATTTTATCGCGATCTGTATACCCCCGAGCATGAGAATCGTGAGGTGGAACGGGAGTTTCTTGGGAAGGTACCATTGCCTCAGCTCACGGAGGAGGATAGGCAGTACTTGAATAGAAATGTTACTGCAGAGGAGATTCGTAAAGTGGTACGCCAGGGGAAGCCCCATAAGGCGCCCGGGCCTGATGGATATGGTGTGGAGATGTATAAAATCCTGCTAGATTCGATTACTCCCACTCTGATGGCGGTATATGAGGAAGGGCGGGAACGGCGATCTTTTCCGCGAGATATGCGGACGGCAGCGATCACGGTGATCCCGAAGGAGGGACGAGATCCCGAAAGTCCTGCTTCATACCGTCCTATCTCCCTCATTAACTATGACATGAAGCTTATAGCTTCCGTTCTGGCTAATCGGTTGCAGCAGCTACTGCCGCAATTGGTAGGTCCGCATCAAGCGGGGTTTGTTAGGGGCCGGGACGCCTTTGCGAACATCACTAAGGTGTTGTTGGGCATGGAGCGATGTGCGGAGTTTGACGATCCGCTGCTATTAGTGAGCTTAGACGCAGAAAAGGCCTTTGATCGGGTCTCATGGCCGTATATGTTTGATGTACTGACGCGCTTTGGGTTTGAGGGTGCGTTTTCTGACTGGATTGCAGCATTATACACACAGCCGTTGGCCTGTATCTGTAGTGACGGGAGGTACTCCTCCTCTTTCGAGTTGCAGAGAGGTACCAGGCAGGGGTGCCCACTATCCCCGTTGCTTTTTGTCTTGCAGCTGGAGCCGTTGTTGCTCACCATTCTGAATGATCCGCTGATCCGAGGGGTGGTCTGGCGGGGTGGGGGTGTCACGCTTAGCGCCTTCGCAGATGACATTTTGTTGTGCTTACGTGACCCTCAAAGCTCGCTGGAACGTGCCCTACAAATTTTGGAAGAATTTGGCTCGTTCTCGGGCTTACGCATAAATTCAGACTAATCTTTCGCCTTGGATGTGGGGGGAAGGTCCAGGAGTAACTGGATGGGGGTTTTCCCGCTGATTTGGGCCACTGGTCAGATTCGATATTTGGGAATTTATCTCCCTGACTGTCTCACACGTCTCTATGAGGCGAATGTGGGCTCGATGTTGGAGAAAACGTTGGCCCGATTTTTGAAGTGGCGGGATCTGCCGTTAACACTGATGGGTAGAGTGGCGCTTGTAAAAATGGTGGAATGGCCGCGTTGGTTATATATGCTGCGGCACCTCCCTATCTGGCTGGCCCGGCGTGACTTGGAACTTTTGCAGCGACATCTAGCTAGATTCCTTTGGAGGGGTCGGAGAGCTCGGATACCGCTGGCGGCTCTTCTGAAATCTGGCGAGGAGGGGGGCTTGGATCTTCCCTCCCTTCGCCAATATAACTTTCTGTGTCTACTTCGGCCACTTACGGATTTGATTCTAGCTCGAGGGAATTTTCTTCCCATAGAGCTGTTTGATGAGATGGCGGGTTCCCTCCATAGAGTGTCTTTGTTGCATATGGGTCAACAGGGTATGTCACCTGCTAGTCGGCATTCTGTCTATCTAGGGGTTCTTAGGCAGACCTGGCGGCTGCTCTGTCAACTGCGGGGCAACTCTTGGCGATGCACTGACTGTTTGCCCCTGGAAGGCAACCCGATGTTTGCGCCGGGGAGGCAATGCGTGACAGGGCGGCGATGGGCGAGCGCTGGACTTGTTTATATTGGGCAGTTGCGAATGCAGGAGGGCGTAGCCTTGGACTCTTTTCAATCTTTGGTCCGCCGCTTTGCCTTGGATCAGCGCTCCTTCTATTTCTATCTGCAGTCTCGTCACTATATTCATGAACTTCAGACTGCACAGGGTTTGTGCTGGGGTAAAGAAGGTCTTTGGGAGCTTTTTGACTCTTTGGGTGAGGTCACTCCGCTGAGGGATCTTCGTCGGCTTTTCTGGTTAGAGGGCACGGAGGGGCACCTTGCGGTCTTGAGCGAGAGATGGACTCGTGAGGGTCTCTTGTGGGTCACACCGACTCTCCTGCAGAAGGCGTTCTCCAAGATTAAGCAGTGTTCGGAATCAATGAGGCTGAGGGAAATCCAATATAAGTTTCTCTGGCGGGCCTATGTATCGCCGGTGCAGGCCGCTAAAATGGGCCTGACCCCCACGGACTTGTGTGGGTGGTGCAAGGTGAGCAGGGGAACCTTGCTGCATAGGTTTTGGCAGTGCCGTGTGATTAGGGGCTTTTGGGACGCTGTGTTCACCAAATTGGCAAGGTGGCGAGGACTGGATGTTCAACCTTCCGCAGAGTGGTGCCTTTTTGGGCTCTATCTCGGTGTCTCCCCGATTGAGGTGGCGTGTCGATCCCTCTATGAGCGGGGTTTCCTGGTTGCCAAACAATGTGTTTTGACTAATTGGCTGGAGGTCCAGCCCCCGACTCTTAACTCTTGGGTTAGGGCTATGCTGGAAATTCAAACTATGGAAAGGATGACGGCTTCTCTCTTGGGTGGGAGGAAATTAGCTGACTCGACTGCTGTCTGGGAGGGGGTAGTTTAGTTGTTTAGTCGTCAGGAGTGGTGAGACCATCTCCCTTTTTCTTCATCTCCTTTTGGGGCCTTCGGACACTGAGGGGGGGTCTTTGCTCTCTGCGGCCACGCGCATATTCACGCCTTGTTGTCCGCTCTAGACAGCGGGGATGCCGCCCACATACACAACTCTGTTAGAGTTATGGTATAGGTCTCGGCGGGGTGGGGGGTATGGGTTAGGGGGGGGAGGGGAATGGATGGGTGGGAGGGGGGGAGTGGTGATATATGGGGGGCTAATCTTGGTGAACGGGGTCGGGGAGATATATGGTGTTGGGCAGCTGGTGTGGGCTGTCTGTGGATTGTTGGCTTTTTGGTAGATATTTGATGTGTTCTTTGTGGGGGGAGGAATTTCTCCTTTCTCTCTTCTTGGGAGGGTGGAGCTTGTATCTTTTGCTGAGCCCGTCAATATGTTTGTTAGTATACCACATTGCTTTTTGATTGTTGCTGTGTTCTGTTGTTATATGACTTTTAATAACAATAAAATTATTTTCATACATCAAGGATGTGCGCCTGCAATCGTGATGACAAAAATATTGCTACCCCACCATATTTCTTTTCCAACTTATTAGACGCAAACAATTTATCAGAGTATCTAGGTCAGGGGTTCTCAACCCTGTCCTCGGGACCCACCTAGCCAGTCGGGTTTTCAGGATAACCACAATGAATATGCATGGAAGAGATTTGCATATAATGGAGGCAGTGTATGCAAATCTCTCTCATACATATTCATTGTGGTTATCCTGAAAACCTGACTGGCTAGGTGGGTCCCGAGGACAGGGTTGAGAACCCCTGATCTAGGTGGTCCCATGCACCCTTCATCTACTGCTCGGAGGTAGGTTTCCTGTATACAGCAAATATCTGCTTGGAGGTGCTCAATCTCTTTATGCAATAATTGGAGTTTGGTGGTAGAGTTGAGTCCACACACATTTAGGGGTATGTTTACTAAACTGCGTTAGTGCAAATCGCGTTAGGAGCCGCGTTAGTGAAAGGAAAGCCAAAAAAGGACATGGGCGGGACATCGTAACCACTAACGCGCGTTCCAAAAACTAACGAGCGTTACAGGGCGCCGTGGCACGTTACTGCGCGTTAATCACATGAAGGCGTACAGACACAAATCACTGAAAAAGAGCTGTAGCACAATGGTTAGTGTACTGACCGCTGTTACAGGCAGCATGGGTTTGAGTCCCCAGTGTGCCTAATGCAGAAGGCTGACCCAGGCATCACCCTGTACATTACATAGGGAATGAGGAGGCATGTTTTTCTTTACGTTGAGTAGTGGTTACAGAAACACACCCTCG
The DNA here is from genome assembly GCA_033557465.1 of Ichthyophis bannanicus. NCBI lineage: Eukaryota > Metazoa > Chordata > Amphibia > Gymnophiona > Ichthyophiidae > Ichthyophis > Ichthyophis bannanicus. Next base: position 76,246 of record CM066042.1, on the reverse strand, counting down.
CAATGTGCGTAGCCATGTACGTTGGTGCGTGCGTGGCTACGTGTGTTGGTACAGGCGTAGCTACGTGCGTTGGTGCGTGCGTACAATCGTGCATGGGTACGTGTGCTTTTACCAGCGTGGGCACCTTATATTACAGACACTTTAGGGCAGGGGTGGGGAACCCTGGTCCTGGAGAGCCACAGACCAGTCAGGTTTTCGGGATATCCCTAATGAATATGCATGAGATATATATTGTGACAAAGTGGGTCCTTCTAGCCAGTTTAATGAAGCCAAAAAGCCAGGAACAGGAATAGAGATGTGCTGTAAACAAAAGCACGTGGCTCCTGGTTACCATGGGAACCGAGCACAGGGGCAGGAGAAACACCGGTGCTATCATTCAGGGAGTGAGTCACAGGGTAATGCAGGACACCTGCTAGGGGGTGGAGTTGAGCACTGCCCTGGAATTCACCCTATTAAAGAAAGCTCAGTTGAGCTTATGAAAGAGAAGGAAGAGAGGGAAGAGAGGACGGAAGGAGGTAATGAAGAGTTGGCTGAAGAAGCAGGAAGTGAGGCATATGAGCTGGAGAGAGAAGCTATTGAGAGCTACACTGAAGACAGCTATGCCCAGAGTAAGCCTGAGTCTCTATGGAAAGGAGAGACAGATTCCTTCTTGAGGAGAAAGAAAGAAACCCCGAGGCCAGGATATAACAAAGGCAGAAGGGATTCTCTGCAATATCCAGGGGAGCACGGGAGAGACAGAAAGCCTAGGAGGCAAGTGAAATGCTATGAGCAGGGCTTAGGTTGGGAATCTACAGCTGTTCAAAAGCACCAGAGAAAACCTCCACCTGTAAGGCTGAAAGGTAAGCCAAAAGGCTTGAATGTAATTAATTACCGTGACTGTTTGTACCCAGAAGGTTGGTGCTGGGAAAAGAATACTGGGCCTGATAATCTGTGTGAAAGCCAGTTTTTGACCCGAGCATATCGTGTAAAGCCTAGAGCAGTAGGAAAGGGCGTGGCACCAGCAGTGCCGGTTCAAACATTTCCTTATGAGCAGGAGGAATTGATGGACTGTGAACCAGAGTGTATTGATACTGGAGAAGATATAGATATAATGGACTGGCCAATGGAATAGTTTCATTACGGTGAAAGGCTGCTTGAAAAGAGAGTACAGCACAGATAGCACGTGGAAACAGAGAGCTGTGAGGAAACAGCGTGGTTTTGTTTGAATGTTTGTTTTCACCTTGGTTAATGCTGAAGAAAGCCTTTTTCTGTTAAGGAACTTTTGTTTGTCCAAATACCAGTAAATACCTGGATTGTGTTTTCTGTTCATGGTAAAATCCACCCCGGGAGGGGAAATAAAATCCTTTGGTTGCTTAACCACTTTTTCCACAACTGCTCCTTATTGATTTAGTGAAAAGACTACATTTCCCAAGGGGCATTGCTCCAGGATCTTTGAAATAGCTGTTTCAATAGGGAAAGACCCACTCCCTTAACCTCTACTCGGGGGTTTAAGGAGAGCTGGTGACAATATGCATTAAAGATATCCTGCCAACCTGACTGGTTTGTGGCCCTCCAGGGCTGGATTTGGAGATCCCTGCCTTACACCTCTGTCATTTAAGATTGTGAGTGGGCAAGGTGCAGATGTCCTAGACATCGAAAGGGTATATAGAATGTGTCACATTCCTCCTCGATTCTCACCACCACCAAAAAGTTGTCTAATAGACAATATTTTGGTGGTGGTGAGAAGTGAGGAGGAATGTGACACATTCTATCTAACCTTTTTGATGTCTTGGACATCTGCACCTTGCCTGTACCTTGGAGATATTTGTCTGTTTCAGTCAGGTGTAGCCCCCATGGACCCCTAGGTGGCCCATGCACCACCACCACCACCCCCCCCCCCTCCCTCCCCCAGGGCCAAGGGTGGCAAACAGGGTCTCCTATCAAAATATCCACATTCTACCTCCCTGCAAAGGTGGCAGTAGAGGGGAACATCAACCCCGGTCCTGCTGAGGAACAGACACCCCACAGGGCAGTCAATGCAGCTCTGTACACATCCATACCACAATAGCAGACAGACATTAGGCCTGGATATGGTATGCTGCACCCCACCACTATCTGATATTCTCCTGCTGCAAGCCATCAGCTGCTGCACCCTGCAAGCCACTCCATCACAACACATACCAGCTGCAAACAGTCTGCTAGTTAGTCAATAATGCATGTGCCCAGTGGAGATGCATACACAGCAAGCAGATAAATCAGTGACTGGGCCCCAAAAGGCACCCATATCTATCATATGAGAGAAATACTATATAGCACTATGGGGGTGCCTAGCCATGCTGTGGTCACTGCACAGTAAGGGTGAGAGTGTTCTCTCAGCAGGACATACTGAGGTCACCCTGTCTGTGTAGGTGGTGGCCGGGCACTAAAATGTGCCTGTCACTGCCCTATGCCCTGTGCAGATGCACCCTGGCCAGGCCACCCTGTCCGGCCTATACCCATGGTACCTTGCTCCTCATTATGCACATTGGCAGCCCAATACTGGCAACATTGCTGGCAGTGTGGGCTGTGGAAGGTGTTTGCAGCCACCACACACTGGATAGACAGACAGCCACCCCCACACCTATGCCAGCATTGTGCTACTATAGAGGTGTTCAGCAGCCATACCCACCACACCAGTCCTGGGCACAGTACAGGCATGGATATGGTACGCAAGACTGTTGGGGGTCACTCCCCAGGGTGGTAAACACTGTCAGAGACCAGACCTGCAGCACACACCGCAGACATCAGAATGATTGTTATGGTGGAGCTCACTGAGCAAAATGTGCTTAACGTAGTAATTGATATCTGCCAGTTATCATAGTAAACGTTTGATAGCTGTGTACCATATACTCAGGTGTAGGGTGGCATTGCTAAGGTATGCAAGTGCTAGTATTGGGAGATACAGGCAGGGCCCAATGTCCTGCCTCTCCAGGAGGCATTGGCCAATGGGGCCTGTGGGTGTGTGTGTGGGTGTGTCTGGCCCTGTTGGCTGCTGCTTTACGGCAGAGTTCCCCAACTCCAGTCCTGGTGTTTCAAACACTGTTCAGGTTTTCATGCTGTCCCTCATAAATATGCATGAGCTACATCTGCATACCATGGGGGTGGTGCATAGATATGCAGCACAGGCATCTTTATTAGAGGCAGCATGGAACCTGAATGGTGTGGGGCCCTCCAGGACTGCATTTGAGAGACTCTGCTCTAGGTAATGCGCCTGTTTCTGGTGTCTGTGTTTGGTGTGGTAAAATATAGGCGTATTAACCATGCGTATGTTCTCTTCAATAAAGGAGTGTCTTTACTATCACTGTTTAGTGGTGGGTAAAACTATGGGGACTGGGTTGGCAGGAGCCCCAGCTGGGATTTGAACCTGTGACTCTTTGGTCTTACAGGCACTGGCTGTGTCCATTGCACCACACTGTGGCCACAGAGAGAGAGTGCAGTCCCTGGAGATAGGAAAACCGGCCTGACGAGTCAGAAACCCTGCTCTGCACAATGTTACTGTGGGCTCATTTACCTTGCATGGAGACAAAGGTGCAAATAAACCTCAAAAAAGACCTCAAAAAAAGGGGCAAACACCCATAACCAAGCTGGGCAACAATGATATCATTGAGCAACATTACAAAACACTCCCAGGAAAGCTCCATTACAATGAAATGATCTTTGAAAGGGTCTACGGAGCGTAGACCCTTCCAAACATCATTTCCTTTTTTTGGTGCTTTCCTGGGAGTGTTTTTCATTGTTTCCCATTGCTATCACTGTTGCCCAGCTGAATTATAATTTTTACAATGTTTCTTGTGGTCATTTTTAAAGTTTTATGTGAACTTTTGTTCTGTGCACATGTATCACACTGCTCACGTTTTGTAGGTTTCCCCGGTTTTGCTGTACATTGCTGACGGAAATGGTTTCTCTTCCTTTTAATATGCCTTTAACGACAGGTTTTCATTCGCATTGGAATTGAGCTCAGAAATTCAGCGCGTTAGTGTGAGGGGAGCCTCTCCCTGCCCACTCTCCACCTTCTGCGCTGTTTTAACGTGCCGCGGGGCTTTACAATCGTTAACTACGGTTAACGCGCGTAGTATTACGTTAACGGTCGTTGGCGCGTGATTACGCGCGTTATACTGCACTTACGATCGTTAACGTCGTACAACGTGCGTTATTCACGTTTACCGCACTTTAGTAAACATACCCCTTAGTGTCACAACTTTCAAGTCCCCCATTGTACTGTCCACCAAGCCAAGTACTTTCCAGCACTCCCTCTGGGCCTCTCACTTTCTCTATCCCCTCCCCATCCCTCTCTCAGCCCCCTTCTCCCTCTCACTCCCTATCCTCCTCCTCCTCCCTCTCCCCTCCCCTCTCCCCTTAACATTCAGCATGGGTAAGAACCCACTGAAGCCCGGTAGCTGGTCAAACAGCGGCCCTCTGATTTAAACTTTATTCCAGAATACTTAAAACATTGAATAATAACAATTAGCCCAACAGCCCCGGTCTACCCAGGAACATACATATAGCGTGTATTGTCCTGCCTTTGCTCATGTTACACACTTAACCTTCGGTCACAAAAGTCCACTTCCTGCTTGTTTTGCCACCTTGTAGGCCAAGTGCCTCCAGCCTCATTGCAACCCCCATTAACCATTTCAACTGGTTATTTCATCTGCCGGCGTAGGTGTTTATTCCCATGTGAGACTCGGGCCCAGGCTACTGGCTCCGCGCTGTCCTTCCTCCTAAGTGGGTCATCAGCCCAAGGTACCTGTGGTAAGTTACGCTAACCTGCATTTTGCAAGCCATGTAACGCCATCTCGAATGTGCATGCCGTGGTTGTAGTGCCTGAAAGTGTAAATTGTAGGCCAACAGGGAACAGTCATTTGTATAGGATATGTTCCTCTCTAAGGTGTTTTGTGATGGCTTGATACACCCTGCATTTTTGAATTGTGGCAATGGAGAGGTCCCCAAATAACTCCACCTCCTGATTCTCCCGTTTAATTTTCCCCAGCTTACATGCTGCCGTCAGGATGGCTTCTTGTGAATTATAGTTGTGCATGCAAGCTATAGTGTCACGGAGACTCCCATCTCCCCGTGGGCCCAAGGCCAGGTGTGCCTGCTCCACCTGGAAACACAGTTGGGACTCATTCAGTCCCCTGCTTTGGCAACGGCCCTGCACAATTGCATTGTCAGTGCTCTCTAGTCCACCATTTCGTCTGTTTCAGGAAGACCCCTTATCCTCAGGTTTATCCGTCTAGATCTATGAGTATTCAGCAGCTTTTTCAAAATCTGCTTTACAAACTATTCATAACATCCATTGCTTCAACGCCTGCTTATTTCCAAACAGTCACAATAAATGAGTTGGAAAAAACAGGGTCACTTATCTTCTTAATGTAACCTCAATATAAACTAGGCCCTAAGCTGCCAGTGTTTTGCATCTCTAACTTAACCGTTAGTAATCGGAGTTCACTTGAAACAAGGACCAGATCCCAAACAGGAATGCTGTCCCACAAAAAGCACCTTCTGCCAAGTATCTTGAGTAAAACTGATCAAAGAAGTTATCAATCACAGCCAATTCTTTGACGGACATTTCATGAAGTTACTGTGCGTTGTCTATAAAAAGGATACTGCAAATTACCTTTAATTATGCATGGAGGTATTTTTGAAAGCTGAACTCTGACGCTGACATTTCTTAGAAGAAAAATGTTCTAGTTGACAGGAGACAAAATGGAATTGAAATTTGATTTGATAAAAGAATAGCCTACTCCCTGAATAAAAAAAGCCTTTTACCTTTAACAAGTGGACAGACTATTTTACTTTGTTGGGAAGAGTGCATTTGTTTTGAATTCTTTAAGTGTTTAACATTTATTTCTGGCTTCCCCTCTTCAGTGTGTCACTTGCTCTATATAAGTATGATCACTGTCTGATTCCTAGCTTTTAGCCCCTCAGCAGGCTGGTTAACAACAGGTTAGGGCTCTTTAACCTGGAAAAGAGACGGCTGAGGGGAGATATGATAGAAGTCTATAAATTAATGAACGGAGTGGAACGGGTAAACGTAGATCGATTGTTTATCTTATAAGATTATAGAAAGACTAGGGGACATGCAATCTATCTGTACACAGGGAGTCAGTCATGGCCAAGATGAAACAATTCCATACCGATACGCTGAAAAGATCACTAAATAAACCACGCGATCTTTTCAATTTAGTCAAAACCTTATCTAAAGAACCTTCACCAAAACATCCTGAACCCATCCATCCCCAAGCATTCGCCGATTTCCTGCAATCCAAGTTGCTTCAAACCAACAACATTGCAACAATCTCCTCTCAAGTCACCATATGCATATCAAACCTATCCATGTTCTCCACACCATCCAGAAAACATGTTGAAGACACCATCGCTGCGCTTAACACGACTACTGCACAAACTGACCCTTGCCCAGCCCACTGGATAAAGGAACTACGCCAAGATCTCAGCCCCATCATCACTAAAATGATGAACTTATCCTTTACAACTGGCTCCTTCCCACCAGCCCTCAAGAGAACATCCATAAGACCCCTCTTGAAAAACCACAAACTTGACCCACAAAAGGTTGAATCTTATAGACCCATAGCTAGCATACCCCTACTAGCGAAAATAATTGAAAAGGAAGCTCAAAGACAGTTACAGGACCACATTGACACCGTCTCCCCTCTGGACCACTGCCAACATGGCTTCAGAGAGTTCCACGGTGTAGAAACCCTCCTCACCACTCTCTGCAACAACATCATCACAGGCATTGATAACATCCGCCAAGGCTTTGCTCTCATCTTCTTAGACATTGCTGCGGCTTTTGACTCTGTACATCACGATCTGTTAATAGGGCGACTAAAAGAAAAAGGCATCAATAACACTGCCCTGGAGGTGCAAGTCATACCTTGATCAGAGATGGCAGTACGTTACCTCAGGGACCACAACATCCACACCGTACCACCAAAAGCAAGGCGTACCGCAAGGATCATCCCTATCCTCACTCTTTTTCAATATATACATACAACCGGTTTGCAACATCATCAGGTCCTTCAAGGTTGAATGCTTGATATACGCAGATGACATCCTCCTATATATGCCTTTCTCCACAGTTCATATGGACCTTTCCCCGCTAGCTAAATGTTTTGATGCAGTATCCGAATGGCTTCAATCCCAGAACCTCCGAATTCAACACAAAAAGACCGAGGTTCTCTTCATCACCAGGGACCCACTTTTCACCCCCCCACCCCATATAAAGGTGAAAGAAGCTGAGCTCCAATCAAAACCTTCCATTCGCTACCTTGGAGTCACTTTTGACCAACGCATGGATCTGAAACTACACATAACCAACGTAGTCAGAGCAATTTACCTCAAGATCCGGACTCTTCGACATCTTCGCCCCCTGCTTGATCCTGATGACTTCAGAACTATATTTCAAGCCTTAACCTTACCACACCTTGACTATGCCAATGCCATTCTCCAAGGCCTCCCACACTCCACATTAAACCCTCTGCAACTCGCCATGAATACCGCTGCTAGAGTCCTCTACGGAGCATCAAGAAGGGACCATATAACACCCATCCTAGAGCAACTCCACTGGCTCCCCATACATGGCAGAATATTATTCAAAACATTACTCCTAACTTTCAAGGCCACTAAAAGCATCACCTCCTCCTCTCTAATAGACTTCATTCAGGCCGTCCCACCCAACAGATCCAGGAGAACGATATCAACAAATACTCTAATCATCCCTAAAGCAGCGACAAAATGCCTATCAGTGACATCTAACAGGGCCTTCAGATTCTATGCCCCTAAGTACTGGAACGCTCTAACCCCCAGAGATTCGTTCTATCAATGATCTATCCCTTTTCAGAAAGGCACTCAAATCTCACCTCTTCCCCCAATATTACTTGACCAACTAACCAATCTTAATCACTACCCAAACTAAGAACAAATCCTGTAATGTATACTTGTAAATACTCTTGTAAATAGTTGCAGTAATGACGTCCCATGTTTTATTCCAAGTTCTCTGACCTTGTTCTCTGTAAAACCTAACAGTTTGTTGTTATGGTATGTTGTTATATTGTGAACCGCGCTGATTCTGAATAGAGCGGTATATAAGAGCCTGTAATAAATAAAATAAATAAATAAAATGAAGCTACAGGGTAAACTATTTAAGACTAATAAAAGAAAATATCTTTTCACTCAACGTGTAATCAAACTCTGGAATTTGTTACCGGAGGATGTAGTAAAGGCTGTTAGTGTAGCTGGGTTTAAAAAAGGTTTGGACAAGTTCCTGGAGGAAAGATCCATAAACCATTATTAAGAAGGGACCCAGGATGTCAATGCTTGAACCAATACAAGCATTGTGGAACCTGTGTCTCTTGGGGAAACTGCTAGGTACATATGACCTAGATTGGCCACTGTTGGAAACAGAATACTGGGCTTGATGATGGACCTTGGTCTGACCCAGTATGGCATATCTTATGTTCTTATGTTCTTATGGTTAAAGATCATGTTACTGCACTGTATAAATAGCTTCTGGAGACTTTGCTGTGTGTTTGTTTTCAAGCTGTTGGCTTTGAAATCATTAACCACTTTTAATCCTCCTGTATAATGCTTGATTGTACAAAGAACACATCCTGAACTTCACGATCCATTTTTCCACTGCAGTAGCCAAGCATGGAAAAAAGTGATTTTAGCTAGCAAGCTAGGTAGGTATGTCTTAGAAATGATGGACTTGCTATGCAGAATGAAAGGATGAGTCTCTTGATGCATAAATGAATAGCCATTATGGCAATGTTGCTGTGTGTACAGGAGAGGGGAAGGGTCCTGATTTTCCAGTATTGCCTTTATGTAAAAAAGGTATTAAAATCTCACCATAGCCCATCCATACTACATCTCTGGCAAGTAATACATCAACCTTGCCAGTCGATTCTGACCATCCCATGTCCTGTATTATGCATTACCCCCCAAATTCAGTCCTTTTGTGTTCAGCTTTCTACTATTTGTGATTCACATTGAATTCACTGTGCAGTCATGAAAGGTGGGATAGAAATCTTGTATTGGAGACTGGATAGGAAGGGATTTAAATTAGTAAGTCAAGAAAATGCAAATATTTACCATAATTTCATCCCTCTGAATAATAAATTTATTAGAAATCCAGAAATTTTACTCAGATTTAATTTTCATATGGGATGAGGAGCCAGCACCAGATTACATAAGAACATAAGATATGCCATACTGGGTCAGACCAAGGTCCATCAAGCCCAGTATCCTGTTTCCAACAGTGGCCAATCTAGGTCATATGTACCTAGCAGTTTCCCCAAAAGACACAGGTTCCGCAATGCTTGTATTGGGTCAAGCATTGATATCCTGGGTCCCTTTTTAATAATGGTTTATGGACCTTTCCTCCAGGAACTTGTCCAAACCTTTTTTTAAACCCAGCTACACTAACAGCTCTTACTACATCCTCCGGTAGCAAATCCCAGAGTTTGATTACACGTTGAGTGAAAAAATATTTTCTCTTATTTGTCTTAAATAGTTTACGCTGTAGCTTCATTACATGTCACCTAGTCTTTGTATATTCTAAAAAAGAGTGAGGTAAAAAGAGGAAGAAAAACAAACAATGTGAAAAGGGCAAGGAGGAAGGATACAGTATAAGACAGGAAACAGAAATGAAAGCGCAAAAACTAGGCAGCTTTCAGACAGCCTCACACAGATAACCCTCAAAACAAAAAAGCTGTAGCAGACTCCTAGCTTAATTTGGCCTCAGATTTCTATCTATAGTAAATTTGTCTCATCACTATCATCTGGCTTCTGGTGCTCTTGAAGACAAGGAAGTAAGAGGCCACACAAAAAAAAAGCTAAGTGGGAAAGAGACAGATTCCCTCAAGTTAGTATGGCTGAGCACAGACCCATGTTTCAATCAGCAATACACAGTAATTCAGTTTCAGCAGGGTTTTTTTTGTTGTTTTTTTTAAAGCAGTTAAAAAGTGGTTAAGCGCCTCCTTGGTAGCCATTACAAATCTGAGAAAACTGGTATCTTGCTATGTTGATCCTTATCAGAACTCTAGGCAGGCACTACACCAATGCCACAAAACACAATTATAGCAGATCTACCAAAGAACAGAAAAGGGGAAGGAAAACTTAAACAAATGTAGCAAACACGAGGTATATGAATGGGCATACTAATGTTATACACTTGAAGAAGGAAAAAAAAAAAAAAGGAGATGCAGAGCAAAAGAGAAAGCAGAAGCAATACAGAGAACCAGATAACTGCAGCAAGTCTGTCACACAAGCCAACAAATTACTTCATCTGTATCTCTGACACACTACCAAGTCTTGCTGCATCTAGCAACATCAAATTATTAAAAATATATTTACATTAAAGGGGTAAAAAAATGTTTAGAGCACAGTATTACAACATTGCTCTTGCTACACTACAGAATTGGTTTCTGAATTTGTGCACCACGTAGCTTCCTCCTCCCTGCATCAGTAACTGCTGCAAAATGATCCCTTATAAAAATATTCCTACTAGGACAGCTGGGAGTGATTTACTATAGCATTTATCCGACATCCAAGTGGGCATACTAAAAAAAAGTGACCTTGTTCCCCTATTATTTATGACACTTACAAAGCGTTAAACTCGGTCACTATTTGGATGCTTCCTGTTTTTTAACCATGTGACATTACAGTCACTAGACTATGTCAGAACTTGGAACATAACTTCCCTGTTTGAAAGCACTCAGCTATAACATTCTCACAGTATCCATACACAAACTGGCTACCCAAAGTAATATTATAGGACCATGTACAGCACTCGAAGTGTGCACCATGTCACTCCTGTATCCAGCACAAAAAAGACTGGTTAACATAAACTATAGATTCAAATCAGGGTGTAACATTCCCTAGTTTGAAATAAAGAGTCAAGAAAGCACTGGTTTATCTTACAATAGCTCATGACAAATGTAATCTCAGAAACATCTAGCAAAATCATGGGGAAAACTAGCTCTTGATCTGCATAAATTCGATCAAATTTCACCTTAGAATCACTACTATGTGTCACAAACTTTTTAAACTCTGATTGTAATTTATGGTTTTTGATTTAAGCATTGTAGCAGACTGGTTTTCAGCACAAAACATGTTCACAGGTGAAACACTGCCAATAAACATACTTAACACAGATGTATAAGACACTGCTCAAGATTACCCTTGGGACGCCCATGCCCCCAGATTATAGAGACCCAGGAATCTACTAACCCCCAGATTATACAGTGGTTGCAATGGTAGGATTCAGGCTTTTCGCCACAGACCCTGTATTCTTCAGATCCTATAGGAATTATGATGGTAGCCTACAACCTCTGGAACATGGCTAGTAAATGGCTACTCACTTCATATACAAGTTGTGGAACAACAACACTATTCTCATTGAGAAATGCAAGTTAAGTTACCAAAAAGGGAATGTGTGATAAATCCAGTTGCAATTTCAAAGTGCCGTACTCATATACAATGGGGTTTTGAAAATTCACAAATGTCAGGTGTATGTATTTACACACATTGTGTGTGAGATTTGGAAGAGCAGCCTAGTGGCTAGAGAAGTAGACTAGACCCAATAAAACCAGGGTTCAAATCCCACCGTTGCTTCTTGTGACCTTGAGAAAGTCACTTAACTCCCCATTGCCTGAAGTCTAAACTTAGCTTACCAAGTGCTGCTTCCATCAGATCATTTTCCCGCCGTCTGATTGGAGTTCTATGTTTGAGTGAAGGACTTTAATAGCCAGTGGTAAGCAGTATACCCTTTAAAAACTGCTGATTATATCATCTCCGTGATTTATGGCGGTTAATACGATCTGATAGAAGCAGCACTTGAGACAGGGAGAGAATCCCGAAACGTGCACGTCGTGCCTGATTTTGGATGCCGCACTGAGGGATGTTAAATCTAGCCCTCTTACTAAGCTAGTTTTTTTAAGTATTTATAATATATATGAATAAAATGGAGGGTGCATCTGGTGGGGTTAGATATTAGTTCTTACCTCCCTCGGCATAATTCAACAAAAGAAATTTCCCTTCGTTTTTTAGGGTTTGTTTGGTGATTCTGTTTGCTTGGGAAATAATTATTGCCACCCCTGTAAACAATACAAATCAGTTTGAACAGAAGAACCATATTCACATTGCAATAAAATTAGATGCACTTGTGATCAGTGTTAGTACTCATTTGACTAGAATCAACCAAAGAATGATGGCTCTAATGTTTAAAATGGCCACATTCACTCCCTGTTCCATTTTCACAATGGTGAAGACAAGAGAGATGCCTGAGACCATCAGAAAAGCCATTATCACCAACCTTCAGAGGGCTACAAAGCCATCTCCAAAGACCTTGGGATTCCTGTGTCTACAGTTCACAATGTTATTAAAAGGTTTTCTGCTCATAGAACTGTCACCTCCCAAGACGTCATGGGTTGAGAAACATTAATCCAAGAAGTCTTCAAAGATTAGTGAAAACTGTTGGAAAAACACCACATACAACATCCAAAGAGCTTAAGGCTGATCTAGAGCAATCTGGAGTGGTGGTTTAAACCCGCTTCATACATCATGTGCTAAACAAAGAAGAACTTCATGGGTGAAGGCCAAGGAGGACCCCACGGCTCAAAAACATAGAAAGGCAGGCCTGATCTTTGCCCAAACCCACCTTGAGAAACCACAATCCTTCTGGGAAAATGTTCTGTGGACAGATGAAATCAGACATGAGTTCTTTGACAATGCAGACCAGCAATATATTTACAGATAAAGAAATGAATCTTGTAAGGAAAAAAACATCCTTCCTACAATAAAATATGATGGAGGTTCCATAATGTTGTGGGGTTCTTTTGCTGCTTGAGGAACTGGAGGCCTGGAACATATTAGAGGAATAATGAAGTCAGAAGACTATCAAGGTAGTTTGGAGCAAAATATACTACCTAGTGTCAGAAAGCTAGGTCTGGGTTGAAGGTCATGAGTCTTCTAGCAGGACAGTGATCCAAAATTACAAAAAAATGGTTGAAAAGGAAAATAAATGGACTGTTTTAAACTGGCCAGCAATGAGTCCTGATCTCAATCTAATTGAGAACCTTTGGAAAGAGCTGAAATCTCAAAACCAACATTGATTCTGCATTAGACTCAGAAAGATGGATTTGTTCAATCACAGACCAAAAAATTGTTGAAAAATCATTCTTCTTGAAATGCACATTAAAGCAAAATACACAATGCTCCTTTAAAGGCTAACGTGGTCTCAGTATACAAGGGAGGGAGCAGAAACTTCCGATCCCAACCCGGACTTCACATCAATGACCACACTTTCATAGCCATCAATTTTTTCAAAATCATTTCTAAAAATGCATTCCAATAAAATTAATCCAAAATTGCTTAGCTTATCATGACTGGGCTTAAACTCCGACCCGCAGTAAATGGCGTCAGCTCTTTCACACTCCCGATGCTAACCAGCGCTAGGCGTTTCGCCACTCAAGGTTCTTCAGGGGAGGAACTAAGCTTCTACAATAGAAAAGATATAGTTCAAGTTGACATCTTTTTCTTCTATTAAATTACCAACATGTTTGTAGATAATGCAGGAAACTATAGTTACTCACTTTTTCATTAACACGCTAGCGTTCCCACCGCAGACAACTGCTGAACTGCTAAACGGAAGTGTGGGATATCACGCTTGCGTCGTTAAATACTATGGAGTTAAGATTGAATGATTACAGCTGATGCTTGCATCACAGACACGCCTCCCATTCAACTCGGGCATTCAAACCTAAAGGTGTCACAGTCTGTAAAAGATGTATCCATTTCTGTTCAATGTACAGCAGAGATTCGTCTTTTGTACGGCCTGCTTGCGCACGTTGTAATTGTAAAATACAGAAACATCGCAAATCTGTAAAAGTATGTTGACAGGTTACGCAGTGTTCTACGATCGGTGCCTCCATGCGGCCACATTTTTAGCTTACTCTTGTGCTCATTCATCCTTAACCGGAATGCACGAGTGGTCTTCCCAACGTAAAGCATGGAACAGGGACATTTTATACAATAAACAACATATTCAGACCCACAAGAAGTAGATGTCCATAGCTTATACACTCGTCCATTGTGACTAAAGCTGTCACATTCCTGGGTCACACAACAAATGGAACAGTCACCACAGGCCTTATGGCCCCCCCCACGTTCCACATCCGTGAGGGGAGATCGAAGAACTGCCGGGCTTAACAAATCCTTAAGATTATGTTGTCTCTGCCAAACACACCGAGTCCGATACATCTGTAGACCTGGTATGGCTGATAGGATGTTCTTATGTCGAGACACACTTGCTTGTAAATGTTTACTTAACGGAGAATATTCAGTAATGAAATTAATATGATCCTCCACTGCTTCATTGGAACGTTTTGGTTGTAATAATAAATCACGATTTAAAAATCGTGCTCTAGTATGGGCTTCCTTAATGATGCGAGAGGGATACCCTCGTCATAAAAAATTCTGTTTCAGCATGACAGTTTGTTGACGATATTGTTGAAGTGTACTGCAATTCCGGCGATACCGGACAAACTGAGAAAAAGGCAAACTCTCACGCAGCCGCAGAGGATGAGCACTTGAATAATGGAGTAGAGTGTTTCTATCAGTGGCTTTACGAAAAACCGAAGTGCTCCATCCAAAGGATGTCTTTTGGATTTGAATGTCAAGAAACGAAATTTGAGTGTCATTGTAAGTCATAGAGAAATGTAAATTTGGCTCACAAGCATTTAGCAGAGCTGAAATCTGCCATTGGTAAAAGGAATCCTGGAAACATTCATGAGTGGAACAAATTGCTGTTGAAGAGTGGGAGAAACTACCAACAGACAGATGTATGAAACTTATAGATGGCTACAAGAAACATTTGGAGGCTGTCATCATTATCAAGGGTTGTGCAACCAAATATTAGTGAAGGGTGCCATTAATCCTGTCCAGGCCATATTTTTTTTCTCAGAAATTACTATGTCTAAGTTGCACAGACATCTTTTATTTTTATTGTATACCTTTGAACAGACTATTAAAATATTATTTAATTATTTATTGCTTTTATATACCGCACTCTTTAAAATCAGTGTGGTTTACAGACAACATTTTTGTACAGAACAGGGGCCTGTTATGTACTTACATTGAACGGGTGATACAACTTGGATTTCAAACTGGGGAAACTGTCTACAACTATCTACAATAAAAATGACATACAGTTGGAATATTTCCAATTATTTCTCAAGATAGTGTACACAACATACCTAAAATGCAAGTGTGCCAATAAGGTTAACCACAACTGTACAAGGCTGCCAGACAATGGAAGGCTCTATCATTGGAAATTAAGGAGCTGATGTTCAGTGACCACTGCTGGGCACTCTTAAAGCATAAAGAACACCATCCTCTGAGGGAGCTGCTTTAAAAAGAAGTGGATATTTGGTGCTGGAATTTAGTCAGCATCTGCTGCTGGATATCTGGTTTCATCGGTCAGTGCTATCGCGTTACAGTCAGTGGTGATATTCAACTATGAGTACTAACTGTATGGCAAAGGCCAGTCAAGGTTAGGACAGTCATTGATCTAACCTAACTTTAACAGACTTACCATCCTGATAGTGGTTGACTTTCACTGCCAACTAGACAGAGATTGGGATCACCCTTGGAAGTCCCACTTTTAATGAGACATTTTTGTGTGGATAGTGCCACTGATTATCAGGATCACTGTGTTTTAGCCGGTTAGCTGGCCATCTAATGAGCTAAAATGCTTTTGATATGCTCCTCTTAAATAGATAACCAATTACGGTATATGAAGTTTAGACAACAACCGCAAATTAGATTAATTAGAAGGTTTTTATTGAATTATGAGATGGTGACATTTTACTTACCAGATAATGTCCTTTCTTTGAGTCCTGCTAGACCACTCCAGACAAGTGGGTTGTGTTCATCTACCAGCAGACTTGTGGAGACAAAGAACCAATAAAAACCCCAGGCCTCAATGACATCACTTCCATCCCTCTAAATGCCTCAACCACCAGAGGTCTCTTCAGTATTCATCCAAAAGCATATAGAAGAAACATGGCAAGCCTCACACAAACTCAATGGTGGGCAACAATGAGCAATCAAACAATAGAGAAGTATGTATCAGAAAGCATAAGCAGAGGCTTTCAGTAGAAGATGAACCTGCAGAGCCAAATATAAAAATCCGAGTGGACTCCAGTGTACCATCGCAGATGTACAGAGCAAACACCATTCCAGGGGTAGGCCCTCAGTTGGTCTTGCAAGATTCAAGGAAAGGACATTATCTGGTAATTAAAATGTCACCTTCCATATTGTCCTGCTAGACTGGTCCAGACAAGTGGAACATACAAAAGCTACACTGAGTGGGAAGAAGACACAGCAGCTTTCAAAACTTTAGAGCCAAAGACTGTGTCTACCCGAGCGAGGACATCAAAGTGGTAATGCTTGACAAAAGTGGAAAGTGATGCCCACACTACCAACTGACAAAGCTCCACTCCCCCTAAGAGAACACGTGTGCTTGGGTAGAGTGGGAATGCAATTCTCTGGAACCAGCTAATTTCACAGCAGATATGCCGAGGCAATGGCCTTCTAAGTCCAGTGCCCCAAGTAAGACAGCTGCCATGTCACCTTCTGCAGGCCAGCAAACAGCACAAAGGGATGGTTGGACTTCTGAAAAGAATTTGCAACATCCAAGTACCGGAGAAGCATCCTCCAGACATCCAGATGGTGAAGATCCTTATCCTTCCCCAGACACTGCCCCTTAGAGAAGGAGGACATGGTTCACATGAAAGGAAGAAATCACTTTAGGTAATATGGAAGGCACAGGATGAATGGAAATGGTCTACTCAGAAAATGACAGGCAAGGATCTCGGCAAGACAGAGCCTGCAGCTCGGAAAACTGTCTTGCGGAACAATCACAACTAAGAAGACTGTCTTCAGCATCAAGCCCTTCAGAGTGGTGTGATTCAATGGCTCAAGGATTCCAACATCAGGGCCCTGAGCACCAGACCCAGATCCCAGGAAGGGACCATAGACCAGAGGGAGGAAGCAGATGTTGAACCTCCTGAAGAAAGTGCAAAACATTCAGATGTAAGGCTAGAGACCTCCTGGCCCCTGGACCTCTGAAACAGGCCAAAGCTGCCACCTGAACCTTCAGGGAGCTAAGAGAGAGGCCTTTTTCTGGACTATCCTGCAGAAAAGACCAACAAGAATGGCACCTTGGCTGTCTCAGTAGCCAGCTGCCATGTGCAAAGCATCACTCAAAGCAGTACCAGACCCACATGTATGCTGGCTTGAAGTCATCTCCTTTCAAGATCCAAATAAATGCAATCACTGCATGACAAAGCCTTCAGGTGTACAAAGCTACATCACCTGTTCATTCAGTATGAGCTGTGAGACAGAGGGAGGGTTTAAAAAATGAAGATTTAAAAGGTTTCACACTTAATTTCATTTAATTGTCCATTTATATTATGCCTATAGAATAATGGTTCTAAAGGGATCACAAACGAGAGAATTTTTACAAACATTTAGGGGTATGTTTACTAAGCAGCGGTAGTGGCTTCCATATGATATCGGACAGTCGGTCTGGTGTTGGGGAAAGGCAGGAAATAGCAGAGCTTCTGCGCATGTGCAGGGCAGGTGAAGCCTGTGATAAGAAGAGCAAAGCAGTGAGGGCAGCGGGTCAGGGCGCATGTGCCCAAGAGCACCGAGCTGGTGAAGCACGTGACAAGAACTAAGCAGCGAGGGCAGCGGGTCAGGCGGGCGCATGCGCATAAGAGTGCTGGGGAGCGAGTACATGCAAGGGCACAACGGGGCATGCGCCTATTGCGGATGAGTTGGAAGGGTCTCAATTGGCATGGGAGGAACTCTGGGACGACTGGTATATTTGTCATTTAAAATTTTTGAAAAATCTTACTTTTATTTAAAAACTTCTTGCAGAGTTTGGGCAGGGTTTTCTAACGGCTGAGAGAGGCTGGGAGGAGTGCAATTCTTTTTTGTTTATGTCCCCTGCTTAAGGGACTATTTTTACTTGAGAAGGCTGCAGGATATGGCTGGTTGAGTGTAGCTGGGCCACTCAGGGACCGGCGTTAAAGGCATCAGCTTTCTTAGGCTCTCGTGTGCTTCCTGCCTTTGCTACTGGGACCTCAGCACCAAATCAGATATCCCTCCGCCTCACCCCATCATTTCTTCATTTTCATTGGTTGCCTGTAAAATATTATATTCAGTTTAAGATTCTCATCATGGTCCATAAAACACTTCATTCTGGAATTCCTTTCTACCTCTCCTCCTCAGTCATCCCCCATGCACCACCACATCTTCTCCATTCTATTAATGGTAATCATCTTTACCTCCCCCTGCCTCCCGTGCATGCTATGGGTCCACTAGATACTCTATGGGGTATGTTTACTAAACTGCGGTAATGTCATTCGCGTTAGGTCCCGCATTGATGATACAGATGCCCATATAAAGGAATGGGTGGGGCAGCATTAAAGCTGTGTCAGATAAGGCATGGTAGAAGGCACCTTATGAGACACAGTACAAGGCATGTTATAAGGCACCTTATTAGGTGCAGTACAAGGCACGTTATAAGGTACCTTATTAGGCGCAGTACAAGGCACGTGCCTTATAATGCGCCTTGTACTGTGCCTAATTAGGAACCTTGTAACACCTTATAAGGATTGTTGCCAACTGTGGTGAGGGTACTATGGGCTGGCAGCACAGATCTGCAAAGATATGACTGTCACAGGCAAGCAAAATATCTGCCTTGGACAGCAGGGAACAACAAGGAATCGAACCCATTACCTCTGCCTAGAATGTCAGCATACTAACCAGTAGGCTATATCTCTATGGCTTGCTGTATAGCAATGGCTGGGTACAGAAGGACTGCAGGTCATGGCACAAACAGTCAGCTCCGTGCGCCAGGATAGGGTAACCCCACCAGCGCCCATGATACATTGCAAATGCAAAACAGTGGCCTACAGCTGACCACGAAATGGAGTCTGCACCTCTCCGGTACTGCAGCATGGTAAGATGCACTAACAGTACGTGATACTGGCACAGAGTAGCTACAGGTCCACCAAGGGAACAGCAAACTGCCACAGAAGAAACCAAACAAAACCCAGTCCAAAAACGTGGCAGAAAGGGCAAAAAAAGCCTTTATTATTCCAGGGGGTGAGTGGTGCCAAACCCAACACTGGCTGTGTTTCGTGTGAAACTACCTCAGGGGTATATGGCTCACTATATTGTATGTTAAATGGACACAACCCTGTTTCCAAATAGATCCCAAAGGATCATATTTGCGCATTGCACCCGCAAATATGCATAACCCGTGATGTTGAAATCGAAAAAGTCGAGGGAACCTTCTTTAAATATGTCGGACACTGCAGCACTTAAACACTTTTTCTACAATTTCTGTTTTAGTCTCTGATTTCCTGTAATATGGTCAGAAGGTCCGTCTCACCTCCATTCGCTTCTCCTGCACTGGCTGTTGAAAAGGCCGGTGAGGACAGACCCTGTATTCCCCACTACTGCATTTCCTCCCGATTTAGTTTTAGAGGCATAAACTCCGCAATTGTCTTTGATGGCTTGATTTTCACTACTTTCGGCATCTCAGCTCTCCCCATGGAGGAGGGTAGAATTCCTGTTATTTAATTATCCAACTTATTTTATTTTATTTTATTTATTTTAAAGGATTTATATACAGCTTTGTCCTGAAATCAAAGTGGTTTACACTTCAAACAATCAAAAATCAGTGTCAGTAGGGGTAGGCATGCAGTGTTAACATGGAGTGGAAGTGATGATTTCTTGGTGTGCTATTTACAGGATGAGCTATGTACAAGTGGTTATATACAGGGAGGGTAGGGGAGTACACTGGGGGTCAGGTGGGTTGGTAGGTAGCATACTACATAGGACTATAGTGTACAATGAAGAGAATAGTTTTGGGCTGCTTCCTGGAGTCCTTGAGGTCCATAGTTAAATCCTGCGGGCTTAACAGAGATGCGAGGGAGACACTCTCCCTTCGCGCCTCTCAAAGCCGGCACGGAGGGGCTCAGCCATCGTGGAGGGAGGGATTCAGCCGGGCAGAGGGGGCCCTGCGGGACAGTCCATGCTGCCGCGGCGGCAGCGGCCAGAGTTTTATTTTTTTTTTATTAAAGTTTACTTGAGCCGATGGGGGGGGGGGGGGCTGGGACTGGAAATGGGTTGGGGGGTTAAGACTGGAGTTGGGCTGACACGAAGAAACCAGAAGAAAGTGGCTGGAGCAATT
This sequence comes from Ichthyophis bannanicus, assembly GCA_033557465.1. Classification (NCBI taxonomy): domain Eukaryota; kingdom Metazoa; phylum Chordata; class Amphibia; order Gymnophiona; family Ichthyophiidae; genus Ichthyophis; species Ichthyophis bannanicus. The sequence continues at coordinate 55,941 of CM066042.1, read as the reverse complement.
ACAGCTGAAAAGAAATGCACAAAAGGTAGAAAAATATCTCTTTATTTTGAATTTATTAATTGGAATATGTCAGCTCTGGTAAATGTGCATCATTAACGTCTGCACTTTGTTTAGTACAAGAGCAAATTAATGTATAGTTTTATTTCTACAGTGTTGTACATTCCAAGTTTGGCTTTGGGGATTCCCAGTTTAATTATGACGTCAGGGCCAACAGCGCGCAGCTGATCCGGCGGGCTCGTTTTTATCTTTTCTGGGGGCCCACAATTTTTGTTGGCATAGGGCCTCACTCAAGGTAAATCCGGCCCTGGAGGCCGCACTAGTTTTACTTTTGTGAAGAAACATTTCACACATTCAGTACAACTAAAAGGTTTCTGCCCCATGTGGGTTCTATGAAGCTGCTCCAGTTGTGCTTTCGTGAAGAAATATTTCCCACATTCAGTACAATGAAAATGTTTCTACCCTGTGTGGGTGCTCTGATGCAGCATTAGTTGTGCTTTTCTGAAGAAAGACTTCCTACATTCAGTACACATATAATAGATTTATCCCCTGTGTGGGTTCTATGATGCAGCACTAGTTGTGCTGTTCTAGGGAAACATTTCCCACAAACAGTGCAATCAAAAGGCTTTTCGCCTGTGTAGGCTCTATGATGCAGCACTAGTTGTGTTTGTGTAACAAAACTTTTCCCACATTCAGTACAACTTAAAGCTTTCTCCCGGGTTCTATGATGCAGCACTAGTTTGTTTTTCTGGGGATCATTTCCCAAATTCAGTACAACTAAAAGGTTTCTAACCTGTGTGGGTTCTATGATGCCTCACTAGTTCTGCTTTTCTGGGGAAACATTTCCCACAATCAGTACAACTAAAAGGTTTCTCCCCCCTGTGGGTTCTATTATGCAGCACTAGTTGTGTTTTATTGGGGAAACATTTCCCACAATCAGTACAACTAAAAGGTTTCTCCCCCGTGTGGGTTCTATTATGCATCACTAGTTGTGTTTTACTGGGGAAACATTTCCCACATTCAGTACAACTAAATGGTTTCTCCCCCGTATGGGTTCTATGATGTAGCACTAGTTGTGCTTTTCTGGGGAAACATTTCCCACATTCAGTACAACTAAATGGTTTCTCCCCCGTATGGGTTCTATGATGTAGTACTAGTTGTGCTTTTCTGGTGAAACATTTCCCACATTCAGTACAACTAAAAGGTTTCTCCCCTGTGTGAGTTCTATGATGCCTCACTAGATCTGTTTTTGTGTTAAAACATTTCCCACAATCAGTACAACTAAAAGGTTTCTCCCCTGTGTGGGTTCTATGATGCATCACTAGATGTGTTTTCGTGCGGAAACATTTCCCACATTCAGTACAACTAAAAGCCTTCTCCCCCTTGTGGGTTCTATGATGCAGCACTAGTAGTGCTTTTCTGGTGAAACATTTCCCACATTCAGTACAACTAAAAGGTTTCTCCCCTGTGTGGGTTCTATGATGCGTCACTAGATGTGTTTTCGTGAGGAAACATTTCCCACATTCAGTACAACTAAAAGGTTTCTCCCCTGTGTGGGTTCTATGATGCATCACTAGATGTGTTTTCGTGAGGAAACATTTCCCACATTCAGTACAACTAAAAGGTTTCTCCACTGTGTGGGTTCTATGATGCCTCACTAGATCTGTTTTTGTGTGAAAACATTTCCCACAATCAGTACAACTAAAAGGTTTCTCCCCTGTGTGGGTTCTATGATGCGTCACTAGATGTGTTTTTGTGAGGAAACATTTCCCACAATCAGTACAACTAAAAGGTTTCTCCCCTGTGTGGGTTCTATGATGCGTCACTAGATATGTTTTCGTGAGGAAACATTTACCACATTCAGTACAACTAAAGGGTTTCTCCCCTATGTGTGTTCTATGATGCAGCACTAGTTCTGCTTTTCTGTGGAAACATTTCCCACATTCAGTACAACTAAAAGGTTTCTCCCCTGTGTGGATTATGTGATGCCTCACTAGTTCTGCTTTTCTGTGGAAACATTTCCCACATTCAGTACAACTAAAAGGTTTCTCCCCGATGTGGTTTTTAAGATGCTCCACAAGTTGTGAGCTTCTGTGGAAAGATTTCTCACATTCAGTGCATTGAAATCTTTCCTTACTCCTATGGATTTTCTGGTGCATTGTTACGGATTTCTTAAGAGTAAGATTTTTTCCACATTCAGGACTATTATAAGATGTAGAAGGCCTCTCTGTTGGGGTAGTTCCCTCTGCTGTATGTGTTTTCAGCTGGCTTCTTATGCAATTGCTATGATTGAAACCGCTCTCACACTCCGTACGTGGAAAATGTCTCTCTTGCGTGTGAGAGTTTAGGTGGAGTGCTGGGTGCACCTCGTGGGTGAAAGAGTTTCCCCATTCCTCTCTCTTCTCCTCTCTCTTCTTTTCCTGTGTGACCCCGTCACCTGCTGGACATAAAAAGAAGGCACTAATCATATGTTAGGATCACAAAGATATGCATTTCTGGGTCTCCTGATCCCAAAATCCCTGCTCTGGAATTATCCCAAATTTCTGACCAATCAGCTGTGATTAATATGACAGAGGGAGATCTCTTGATGTCCCTTGTCACGCCGGCACCCCTCGCCACTAGCTAAGAGGGGCGTGGGTTTTTATAGGAACTTTCTGCTATCTGCTTTTTCAGCTTTTTTTTAACTATCTCCCCATAGGGCCTTCTGGGAAAGGTAGTCTTTGCTTGGCTGTATGTGTGCATCAGACAGAAAGCTTGTTCTCACCACGTACAGGATATTTGTCCAGGTTTCCGGGAAACAGAGTACTCTTCCAAAACAAACAAAATCCACAATGTCTGTTTAAAGATTCTCCGTATTGCAGGTTACACCGTTTTTTAGCAGCAAGGATAATTCACTCTCTTTTTAACCTTGCTGGCAAAAGCACAAACAAAAATCACATTCACTGTCCATGTTAGTAAAGCTTCTCTTCAGCTTCAAAAACCTTCAAACAACAAATACAATTCAGGGCAGTAGAAAGCTCTGTTACAACGGTTACTTTCTTACCCCAGTGTCCTCGTTCCTGCAGTAGGTGCTTAACAAGCTCATCTCAGTTTCCAGTCTTAATCCTTAGTCCTTGTGACCTTCCCTCTGGCAACAGGAGGAAATCAGGGCCACCCAGCTTGTGGACTATGGGTTCCTTTCCCTGGTAAACTCTCTCTCAGGACTAGCTCGTTTGCTCCCTGTTCCTCAGGTTTAAAGCCTTGCATAAAGAACAGTCCATAGGAGTTTCTTCCTCCTTTAGCTTTACCTCAGGCTCTCCCAGCTGCATAGGCTCAGACTCTCTGTCCTGTTCACCGTCCTCAGCTACCAGCCTCCCTGGGAAACTTGGTGTCTCTCCTGTTCCTGGGTTCAAACCCTCTTGTAGACGTGCTAGATTCCACTTAGCACTCTCCTCTCTTGGAAGCTCTGTGCCTTTGCTCTGCTCTGCACCTGTCAAACCTCTCCAGCTTGCAGCTGTGCTTTGGCTCGTGGCAGTCTGGCTTCCTGCTTCTCCTTCTCCCCTGCTGCTCCTGCTCTCATACTCTGGCCTCAGTTCATACTTCCAGGGCTCTAGCTTCAACCCCTCCCTACCCAGGTGATGGCAATCAGCCTGCCTTCATACACCTGAATACTTGGAGCATTCACTGTCTAAGGGGCTCTGGGCTCTGTATCCTCTCCCCTTCATTCCACTAGGGGGAGCATGAAATGTGGGCCAGGTGGAAGTTTTCTGATTCCCGGAGGTGTCTGTGTCTTTCCTACTCTGCCTCAGTAAAAAGGCGCCGTTTACTAGGGTGAATTCCCTGTCTCTTTGTCCTCCCTCAGACTCCAGATAGGCCTCCTTGCCACATACCCCCCCTACTTAAGATATTATGGGCTGGCGGAGGTTGTTACGGCTCCTCCGAACAGTCCGTAATTCTGGATAAGGCATCTGCATTGTGGTATAGCTTCCCTGCCCGATGCTCTACCTTAAAATCAAAAGGTTGCAGGGCCATGTACCATCTGGTTAATCTTGCATTGTGGTTCTTCATTTGTTGGAGCCACTTCAAAGGTGCATGATCTGTAATTAGCAGGAATTTTCGACTGGTGAGGTAGAACCGGAGGGTCTCTATTGCCCATTTGATGGCAATGCACTCCTTCTCAATCGTAGAGTAGTGTTGCTCTGCCGAGGACAACTTCCTACTAAGGAACATCACAGGATGCTCATTTCCTTCATGCTTCTGGGACAGGACAGCCCCTAAGCCTATCTCTGAGGCATCCGTTTGCACAATGAAGGGCTGCGTGAAATCCACTCCGCATAACACTGGGGCGGTGCATAGCCATCCTTTTAATCTGGTGAAAGCCCTCTCCGCCTCTGGGGTCCAACAGAGTTGATTTGGGCAATTCTTTTTCAACCTGTCTGTGAAGATAGAACTTTCTTCCGCAAAGCTTGACAGGAACCTCCTGTAATAGCCAATCAGGCCTAGAAAGCTTCTTAACTGCTTCTTGGTCGTGGGACGAGGAAAATTCTTGATGCTGTCCACTTTGTCAATCAAGGGCTTAATCCTTCCCCGACCTACCATATGGCCCAGGTATTTCACTTCTCGCTTGGCGAAAGCACACTTGCTTGTGTTCAGGGTGAGGCCCGCCTGCCTCATAGATCGCAGGACAGCTTCAACACTCGGGATATGTTCTATCCAGCTGCAACTGTGGATAATAATGTCGTCCATATACGTGAAAGTGTATTCTTGATGAGGGCACAGGACTTGCTCCACCAGTCTCTGGCAGGTCACCACAGCACCGTGAAGGCCAAAGGGCATCCTCTTAAACTGGAATAGCCCAATCGGGGTGCTGAAGGCGGTCTTCGATCGGGACTCCCTAGTCAACAGAATCTGCCAGTACCCCTTCGTCATGTCTAGGGTGGTCAAAAACTGAGCCTGCCCCAAGCGGTCTAAAAGCTCCTCGATATGGGGCATCGGGTAAGCGTCGAATACCGAGATGGCATTCACCTGTCTTAAGTCTATACAGAAGCGTAATGTACCATCCCGTTTTGGAACCAGAACAGTGGGACTGCACCACGGGCTTCTTGATTCTTCAATGACGCCCATCACCAACATCTCAGGCACCTGTGCCATGACCTCCTGTTTTTTGGCTTCTGGTAAGCGGTAGGGTGGTTGTCTGACCAACTTCCCCGGTGGAGTCAGGATCTCATGTGCCACCAGTCGAGTTTCACCAGGGGTCGGAGTCAGTACATCAGGGAACTTCTCCAGCAGTCGAGCCAGATCCCGTCTCTGGACCAACGATAGTTCTTCCCCTATTTGGGGCTCTGGGTTCTTCCAACAGTCCACCACTTGAGGTCCCAGGTCGTCCTTCTCAGTCTCCTCCATCCTCTCTCCACAGGTGGCCATCAAGCTTTTCTTCCCAGCTCCACTAGTAGAACCAAATCCAGAGGCTCCCCGATCCATAGGAGATAACATGGGGACCTCTTCCAGTGGGGGAAAACCCACTCTCTCACACAACAGCTGGGCAATCCGATCTCCCACCTTCACCTGGAAGTCTTCGTTGCCAAAACTGAACAATAATATTTTTACAGTCCCTCTATAATCAGGGTCGATCACCCAGCCCCGATGTCCAGGAAATATTTCAGAGCCAGACCTGATCGTGGTGCTATCCGACCATAACATCCTATGGGCATCTCCATCTGAAGGCCAGTATCCACGAGAGCCTTTCCACGGCTGGGTATCACCCGGTCTTCGGCAATGCATAAATCATATCCCGCGGCTTGCGGGGACGCCCTCCTGGGAGCTTGGGCTTTCTGAGATACTTTACAAAACTTTAATACAAACTTCTGTTTAAGGAGAGCCACATTCCCTAGGGGTTCTTTCCGTAGGTTCCCACTTGGCTTTTGGGGGTTCTCAAAAAGAGGGCCAGGGACCACCCTCATCATCCCCTCCCCTTTTCTCCCAAGGCCTTTCTCTAATCCTTCTTTAAATTGGGGCCAATCCCTTCCTAATATTAAATCATAGGGTAACTTTGGAACCACTGCCACAAGAACATCTTTCTGCACCCCCAACCCTCTTATCACTACTTTGTACACAGGGTAGAAAGAAGCAGCTCCATGGATACACCTAATTTGGACTTGTCCTTCTGGCTTCCTCTGACTAGACTCATCCTGGGCCTCTATTGCCTGCCAAAGCTTCCGGGATACCATGCTTTGGTCGGCCCCAGAGTCGAGCAGAGCATGGGTAGTGACCCCTTGTATGTTAACACTTAAGAGAAATCCCTCTCCTAAATGTTTCATCTTAGTACCAGTCAACCCAATGCGAGCTTTGCATCCTCTCTGCAGGTGTCCCATTCCCACACAACAATAGCATTCTTTCTCTGCCTCTGTATAAGTCTTTGGTGCGACCTCATTTAGAGTATGGTGTGCAATTCTGGAGACCGCACCTTCAAAAGGATGTGAACAGGATGGAGTCAGTGCAGAGGGTGGCTACTAAAATGATTAGTGGGCTTCATTATAAAGCATATGAGGACAGACTTAAGGATCTTAATAGGTACACCTTAGAGGAAAGGCAGGATAGAGGTGATATGATTGAGATGTTTAAATACCTCCGTGGCATAAATGTTCAGGGAGAGAGCCTCTTTTAATTGAAAGCAAGTTCTGCTACAAGGGGACATGGGATGAGGGTGAAGGGAGATAGATTCAGGAGTGATATGCGGAAATATTTCTTTACGGAAAGAGTAGTGGATCCATGGAATAGTCTCCCAGTGGAGGTGGTAGAGATGAGGACAGTAACTGAATTCAAAAAAGCATGGGACCAACACAGAGGATCTCTAAAGGTAAAAAGTGGACTGTTGTAGTTGTTGTTATGGAAGGACAGACTAGATAGGCCATGTGGTCTTTTTCTGTCATCATGTTTCTATGTTTCTCAGCCCATTTACCCTCATGAGCTGACACAGAGGTTTTCATACATTTCACATCATTTCTCTGTTTCTTTTCTGATAAACCAAAACTGGCCTCTGCCTCTACTATTGGAGGGCCTGCCTTTGGGGGAAACACCAATTCAGCTTCCATGTAGTGTTCCGCCAAAAGGGTTGCCTCTCCTGTGCTCTGGCAGTTCTGCTGAATCAGAAAAGATTGTACCCTTTTTGGTATTGTAGCCATAAATTGCTCCAATATCACCATGTCCACCACCATATCTATAGTTATTCCTTCCGGGGCTAGCCACTTTAAAGCTAAGCCTCGAATCCTCTGGCTTAAGGCCTTAGGTGTTTCTCCAGCCTTTAAGACCGTGGCTCTAAACATACAGTGATACAACATTTTCGTTAACCCTAATCGGTCTCTAATGGCATTTTTTTTTAAATTCTTTATTTATGCAATTTACACAACACAACAAAACAACAACACACAACACCTACAACAATATTCCACCTACTATGCACAGACCCCCTCCCCCCCCCTAGCTCTTTGAGGAATCTGTCTGACAAAGCCTAGGCACCAGAAACATGATCACACAGCCATACCAACGATACCTTCCCATAGTTTCCCCATTACCATCCTGAAGTATCATGAACCCGACTGGGTGCCCACTAATATACTTTTGCCCGTGAAACATAGTCATCCAAAAGTGCCCATTTGTCATACCCGCTAGCCATCCCAGGATTATGCACCCTAGCAAATAATTTCTCATAACTAGCACATTGGGCAACCATATTCCACCACAAATCACCATTCAATTGAGAGGGTACTTTCCAGTTAGTAAAAATGAGCTTTAGAGCCACCGCCATCATAAAGTTGAACAAGAAAAAATGGTTCCTGTCCAAGCCCAAACTCCGCTCTGCAGATCTCAAACATACAATCTGCCATGTGAGTTGAGCAGTAAATCCCAATATACGCTGTATTTTCCCCCACACCACCTTCCAAAACTTCTGGACAGCAGGGCAATCGAATACCATGTGCTGGAAAGTCCCCAACCCAACCTGGCAGGACCAACATTTCCCATCTGATTTCTTATCCCATTTAGACATTTTGACAGGAGTTATATAAGCACGATGGAGGAAAAAGAACATTGATTGTGTGATCGCCGCAGACCTGGATACCCGAGTTATTGGACCCCACAAAAGTTTCCAGTCCTTCTCAACAAGGGAAGACCCCCCATTCCGAGTTCCAATTTTTGGACAAACCTAAGGGATTCACAGAGGATAAATCTCTGATGTATGCATACAACCCTGATGCAGCTCCCGGTTTCTCACCCAAGCTCCTGATTGTTTCAAAGCTAATATCCATCTCCGGTAGGCCCGTCAATGCAACTGATACGCCTTTTATTAAATGCTTCAGCTGGATCCACTGAAAATACGCAGAAGAAGGAAGAGAAAACTCCTGCTGAAGCTCCTGAAAATCTTTCCACCCCTGTGCTCGCAAAAGTTGCCCGAACGACCAGATACCGCACTCCTGCCAACGTTTCCAAGCAAACATCTTTCCATTGATTTTGAAACTCGGATTCCACCAAAGGGGAAGTCGGTTAGAAAGGATGCCCCGCCCGCCGGCCATTTCTACAAGCGACAAATAGGCTACTTGGGTAGCAGCAATCGGACCACTCACCGAAGTCTCCTCGGGATGCTTCATGCCAAGGAGCCTGTCGAGAGGGCAGGGAGCCACAATTTTACTCTCCACCTCAACCCATCGGGGAGCCATCGTTAGCGAGTCGTCCCGCAACCACATCGCCCCCTGTTTTAACAAAAACGCATGGTGATACCACCTAAAATCTGGGAAATGGACCCCTCCTCTATCCTTAGACGCCTTGAGTTTCCTCAGAGCTATCCTCGGTTGAGCATTGCCCCAAAGGAACTGAGAAAAAGCCCTCTCAAGTTCAGCTAGCAGACTTACCAGGATTTTATACGGCAGCATCCCCAAAACATAATTCACTCTAGGCATTAAAGTCATTTTAATGGCCTCCAAACGGCCCCACCATGTTAAATGCAAAGGAGCCCAAGTTACCGCAGTTCTCTTAATCACGTTCAACAATTCCTTAATATTACTTTGAACAGTGGCTGCGGCACACGCACAAAATTGAACCCCTAGATACTTGACGCTACCAGCCTCCCACCGAAAAGGAAAATCCGCCATCATGGCCGAGGACGCCCGAGAATTCAATGGGAATGCCACAGACTTAGCCCAATTAATTTTATATCCGGACAATTTAGAATACGACTCGATCAAATCCAAGATCATGGGGACTTCGACCGGCTGCGCGAATAATAAGAGATCGTTCGCATAGGCGGATAACTTAACTTGCAAATCCTCGACTACGACTCCCTTTATATGGTTATGCTGTCTAAGAGCAATTGCAAGTGGCTCCAAGGCTAGATCGAATAATACTGGAGAGAGGGGACATCCTTGATGGGTTCCTCTCCGCAAAGAGAAGAGCTGCGACAGGCTACCATTGGCCAGTATCCTGGCGCTGGGATTTGAATATAAAACCTGAACCATTTGGATAAACCGGGGGCCCAAACCAAACCACCTTAGCACCTCAAACAAAAAAGACCATTCTAGCCTATCAAACGCCTTTTCTGCGTCCAAGGTGAGTCCTACATAGGGAAGTTCGCTTAAAGAGGCCCTATCAAACAAATTACACAATAGTCTAGCATTGTCTGAAGCTGCCCGTCCTGGGATAAAGCCACACTAATCAGAATGTATCAAAGTACCAACAACGGTAGACAAGCGACTAGCTAACACAGTAGCATAAATTTTATAATCAGAGTTTAATAAGGAGATAGGCCTATAATTCGCCACTTGGGAGGGATCCTTACCAGGTTTTTCCAACACCACGACAGTGGCTTCAGCAAAGTTCCCCGTCGAAGTCAGAGAATTATACAGAGTTTCAAAGTATATTAACAAAACCGGACCCAATTCTTCTTTAAAAACTTTGTAGAATTCAGCAGGAATACCATCAGGCCCAGCCGCCTTTCCAGAGTCCATGCTATTTATTGCCTTATCAACTTCCAATCTTGAAATGGGCTTATCTAAGACCTTCTGCTGTTGCGGGCTCACAGTGGGCTGTTTTAGAGGGCCCAGGAAATCCTGGACACAATCCATGTCAGAGCTCACTTCGGAACTATAGAGATTCTGATAATAGGCAAAAAACGCCTCCAGTATCTGTGCAGTTCCAGTGAGACTGCCAAGGTGTCCATCAGATAACACAGCAATGCGCGATTTCTCCCTCTTTCCCCTCAATTCATTAGCTAGTAACCGCCCCATTCTGTTCCTCTCAACGTGGTACCGCGCACGCTGCTTAAACATCACTTGCTCAACTCCTGCACTCAGTATTTCATTATATTGATATCTTAAACGCTGTAATCGTAACATTATAGCATCCTCTGAAGACTGTTGCCACAAACGCTCACCAGCACGAATTTGTTCATCAAGACTCACCAGCAAAGCCTTCTTCCGCTTGGTCTCCCTAATCGCATAACTCGTGATCACAGAACGAATGTGAGCTTTGAAAGCCCCCCACCATGCCCAACATTGGGTATCACCTACTTTATTTATCTCAAAATATTCCTTAATGGCCAATCTGACTTCCTTTTGGAAAGAGGGGTCCATCAGCCAAGACCTATTAAATGACCAGATCGGGGACTGCTGAAAACTGTCAAATAGCCTGACTGAGACCCTGAGGGCCGCATGATCAGAGATGTGCATACTTAGGATTTCAACATCACGGACATCTGCTACCAGCAATCGTGAGATCAGGAAAAAATCAATGCGTGAGAAAGACTTGTGTGGCGGTGAAAAATATGTAAAATCCTTCTCCTTGGGATGAAAGATTCGCCACACATCCACTAACCCAGCAGAATCCCTTAGGGCCTCTAGTGCTACTCTCGCTCTGGAAGTGTTACCTACCCTAGGAGGGAGCCGGTCCAGTACGGGGTCTAATACTAAATTAAAATCACCCCCAACAATAAATGGGGTTGGAGCCTCCTCCAATATGATTCCCGCCAATTCCTTAAAAAACCTGGGGTCATCTTTATTGGGGGCATAAACATTGACAACTGCCCGCCGAACACCACCTATTGAAATAATAGACTTCGCCCACCGCCCTTCAATGTCAGAGCGGGTGCCCTCCACTTTAACCCCTAAAGATTTACGGACCAGTGTGGCCACACCATTTTTTTTTTTAACTGCTGGGGAGTGCCCGATTAACGCATATTGACTGTCCTCTAATTTTAAAGTTTCAGCTGAGGACAGATGTGTTTCCTGGAGAAAAATCAGGTCGGCCTGTTGTTGCTTACCATATGCAATGATCTTTTTCCTCTTTGCAGGGTTCACAATACCTTTTACATTCAAAGATAATAGTTTGATATCCTTAGCCATTGAACACTAATACTAAAACTGGTGCCAGCAAAATTCCTAAATAAAGACATCATGAGACAGCAGACCCCAAAGAGCAACCCATTAACCTTATCAAAGAAAGGCCCCATTCAATAGGTGAGGCAACCCAAGACAGAAAGCTTAGGAGACCAAAAAAACAAAACAAAACAAAACAGTTACCAAACCCAGGCCCCCTTGACCCTTGTAACAAAGAAAGGAAAGAAGAAAAAAATACAGTATTGTGGTAAAAAAAAAAAATAAAAATTTTAACATTATAATATAAGAAATGTCCTCATCAAATCAGGAAATCGAAACCATTCCAAGATGCGCACTCAGCACGCACGCGGACCTGCCAGACATCTGCAGCAAAGCGTCCTGCTCAAGCAAGCATTGCAAAGATCCTTGGCCAGGCCATAGTCCAAACAAAACGCGAGAGACATGCCCATTTGCAAATGAAGGCCAAATAGCCACACAAAGCTCTTCCCAAATGCAGGCACCTCATTGCATGGCCAAGGCTTCCTGATCTGCTAAAAACTGTTCCAAAGCTTTAGGGTTGTCAAAGGTTTTAGTAGAATTGTTCAAAGTCACCTTGAGACGAGCCGGATAGAGTAGTCCAAACCGGGCTTGCAGATGGAGGAGCCGCGGTCTAAATGCCAAAAATTGTTTTCTCTTATCAACCGTGATCTTACTAAAGTCCGGGTACAAAGCCACCCGATTGCCCTCGAATTGCAGCTCCGGGGTAGATCGTGCCACCGACATTATTAGCGCAACTTGCTGATACCGCAACACGCAGCATATCAAAGGGCGGGGTTTCTTCAGCTGTGTACAGAGGATAGAGGGGACCCGATGGGCTCTCTCGATCTCCAAAGGCAATTGAAAATCAATTTTCAAGGCCCGAGGAAGCCACTCTTGCAGGAACCTTTATAGGGTCTTTCCCTTCCGCTCCTTCAGGGATCCCCACTAAACGAATGTTGTTTCTCCGGGCCCGGTTGTTCATATCTTCTAAATTGCGCTCTAACATTTCAATTCTCCGTGCTGCTTGGGGTAGCTGACTCAGTTGCTGCTCATGCTGGGCCACAGACCCTTCCATCTTTTCCATTCTGCAGGTAAGCGTCACAATCTGCTCCTTCATCTCTTTGAAGTCGGCCTGCAACTCATCCAGGGACTCGCCGTTCGCCTCAACCCGTTTGCGGACTGCACGTATTTCCTTCAAAATTTCCGCTGCGCCCTCAACCACCTCAGCCGGCAGCGCCATCCTGAGAGGTGACAGAGGATCCGTTTTAGATCTTTTAGAGCCAGCACCTTGCTGATTTGCAAACTCAAGCCGAGTCTGTTTAGTTCCCGACATGTTCGGAAAGCCGCAGGCTCAGTATCGTTGCACACCGTCAACTTTGGAAGTGATGAGGACAGGATTATGGAAAAGGGTCAGGGGGAGCAGATCTCCTACGCAGCCATCTTGCTCCGAGGTTGGCTCCGCCTCTCTAATGGCATTTTTAACAGCATTATACTCCATGGCCTGGGCAGCAGGCATAGCCCGATACGTGGCTAGTGCTTCTCCTGTTAAGGAAGTTGCCAATCTCACCGCCCACTGGCTATCTGGCCATCCCATAGCCTGAGTCACCCTCTCAAATGACTCCAAAAAGTAATCTATATCATCCTCAGGAGAAAGTTTTCCAAAAGTGAAGGCCCCGTTGGTGTGTGGGCCTGCTAAACTGTCCAATTGCGGCATTGCTGATCTCTCTGGGGTTAGTGTTCCTCTACTTCCTTGCCTCTGGGAAGTAATAAGAGCTTCCACTAAGTCCAGGACAGGCTTTTGCTGCTCCCTCATAGCTGCTGCAGCATTCTCCTGTGCTAGCTGGGCCAACTCCTGCTGGCGTTGAAATTGAGTGGCCATCCATTGTACCAGCTCTTTTGGATCCATCTCCGACGATACCTCGCTCAGGTGTTGACTCTCGAAGAACAAACAAACTTGTCTTTTCCGCTCACCTTCTGTGCTACCACACTGGTAAGTGTATATCCCGGATATTGTAAATCCTGAACAGTGGAAATCCTGGGTGTTAGAAAATCCGCACAACTACGCCACTGTCATGCCGGCACCCCTTGCCACTAAGAGGGGCATGGGTTTTTATAGGAACTTTCTGCTGTCTGCTTTTTCAGCATTTTTTAAACTATCTCCCCGTAGGGCCTTCTGGGAAAGGTAGTATTTGCTTAGCTGTATGTGTGCATCAGACAGAAAGCTTGTAGTCAGGCTCCAAGGAGTAGGGCAAATGACAGAAATTTATTTTACACAATGGTTCATTCTCACCACATAAAGGATATTTGTTCAGGTTTCTGGGAAACAGAATATTCTTACAAAACAAACAAAATCCACAAATGTCTGTTTAAAGATTCTCCATATTGCAGGATACACAGGTTTTTAGCAGCAAGGATAATTCACTCTCTTTTTAGCCTTGCTGGCAAAAGCACAAAACAAAAATCACATTCACTGTCCATGTTAGTATAGCTTCTCTTCAGCTTCAAAAACCTTCAAACAACAACTACAATTCAGGGCAGTAGAAAGCTCTGTTACAACGGCTACTTTCTTACCCCAGTGTCCTTGTTCCTGCAGTAGGTGCTTAACAAGCTCATCTCAGTTTCCAGTCTTAATCCTTAGTCCTTGTGACCTTCCCTCCGGCAACAGGAGGAAATCAGGGCCACCCAGCTTGTGGACTATGGGTTCCTTTCCCTGGTAAACTATCTCTCAGGACTAGCTTGTTTTCTCCCTGTTCCTCAGGTTTAAAGCCTTGCACAATGAACAGTCCATAGGAGTGTCTTCCTCCTTTAGCTCTACCTCAGGCTCTCCCAGCTGCATAGGCTCAGACTCTCTGTCCTGTTCACCGTCCTCAGCTACCAGCCTCCCTGGGAAACTTGGTGTCTCTCCTGTTCCTGGCTTCAAACCCTCTTGTAGACGTGCTAGATTCCACTTAAAACTCTCCTCTCTTGGAAGCTCTGTGCCTTTGCTCTGCTCTGCACCGGTCAAACTTCTCCAGCTTGCAGCTGTGCTTCGGCTCGTGGCAGTCTGGCTTCCTGCTTCTCCTTCTCCCCTGCTGCTCCTGCTCTCATACTCTGGCCTCAGTTTATACTTCCAGTGCTCTAGCTTCAACCCCTCCCTACCCAGGTGATGGCAATCAGCCTGCCTTTGTGCACCTGAATACTTGGAGCATTCACTGCCTAAGGGGCTCTGGGCTCTGTATCCTCTCCCCTTCATTCCACTAGGGGAAGCATGAAATGTGGGCCAGGTGGAAGTTTTCTGATTCCCGTAGGTGTTTGTGTCTTTCCTACCCTGCCTCAGTAAAAGGGGGCCCTTTACTAGGGTGAATTCCCTGTCTCTTTGTCCTCCCTCAGACTCCAGATAGGCCTCCTTAACACACCCTTCTTTCATACAAAAGAGCAAAGCAATTTGCATTAAAATTAAATAACTACAAATTACTGGTCAGTATTCAAGACACCTTCTATATGTAAACAAAAAACATGACATCAGATAAAGACCATACGCCTCTCCCTTCTGCCCTTCCATACCATCTTTGACTCTGCTCTCTCTTTCTCTGCAGCATCCAAAAGATAGCTAAAATCTGTCGCTTCTTTCTCTATAACAACATCAGAAACATCTGTCCCTTCCTTTCTACACAAACTACTGGGACCCTCATCTACTGCTACTGAACATTTATATAGCACTACAAGACAAACGCAGTGCTACACAGACACATGTAAAAGACAGTCCCTGCTCGACATAGCTTAAAATCTAGTCAAAACAGATAACACAGTAGCTGTAGACATGGGATACAGCTATGGAGAATAGTAAGGAAACACAAAGGAGATCAGGCGACTCAACCTACAAAAGCAGCAGCGAAGAGATGAGTTTTGAGCCTCAATTTGAGAAGGGCCAGTGAAGGCGTCAGACATACAGACTTAGATAATTTATTCCAGGCATAAGGCGTAGCAAGGCAAAAGGAGCAAAGTCTGGAGTTAGCAATTGAAGAGAAGGGCATAGATAGAAGAGGGTTTATTTATTTATTTTATTTATTTACATTTCTTTTATACCACACTATTCAACATCAGTGCGGTTTACATGAAACTGAAAATACACACAGAACATCAAGCTGTTCTGTGTTTACAGAGAATAGGAATGGAAAACTTGGATAACATGGGGGTAATTATTGAAAGAAGTGCGGAATTTCCCGAGGAGGGGTGTAGGGAGAGAAAAAGAGAGGAGAGGTAGTGAGGAGCTGCAGAGTGAATGCACTTATATGTCAGCGGAGTAGTAGTTTGGCAATGAAGTGACTTGAGAAGAGGGGTAATATGAGCATGACGAGGCTGGCGGAAGATTAGTTGTGCAGCAGAGTGTTGAAGAGATCACAAGTGTTTTATTATCCTCAGAGAATGAGAAGAGAGGTAGGGGAGACAAGGGTTAGAGAGAAAATATGAAGCTCAGTTTTGGCCATGTCCAATTTCAAGTGAGACATCCAAGCAGCAATGTCAGAAAGGCAGGCAGAGATCCAGGCCTGAATTGCTGTAGAGATTTCAGGTGTAGAGAGGTAGATCTGAGAGTCATCAGCATAAAGATGTTACCGAAACCATGGGAGAAGAGTGCACCAAGGGACTGGGTATAGAAAGAGAAAAGGAGTGTACCCAAGACAGATCCTTGGGGTACAGCAAGTGAGAGTGGGATAGCAGTAGAGGAGAATCCATCAGAACAAACACTGAAAAAGTGATAGGAGAGATAAGAAGAGAAAGCACAGTTACTTACCTGTAACAGGTGATCTCTGGGAACAGCAGGAATAAGTCTTCACATATGGGTACGTTGGTACCGACGGAGCCTGCACGGGAATGCTCCCCAGCATCCAATCAGAAAGCTTTTGGGAGCATCCCTCGCGCCTGTGCAGTGACTTCCCGCCTTCTCCACTGCCTCTCCTCAGTTGAGTTTCATAGCTGAGACAAAGGAGAGAAAGAGGAAAGGAAGATAGAGAGATAGATACAACTCCTAGGGGAGGTGGGAGGGTTGTGAAGACTTATTCCTGCTGTTCCCAGAGATCACCTGTTACAGGTAAGTAACTGTGCTATCTCCAGGAACAAGCAGGAATGAGTCTTCATATATGGGGACTCCCTAGCTATAGATGCCAGGGGGAGATCCCACAAAATGCATGTCCCTGGATCAGGAGTGCATTTTCCACACAGGAATCTACGGCATCCCATGAGGGATGGAGGGTAGGAGTTGAGAAGAGAGGAGCTGTAAGGAAAAAACAGCGAACCTAAGGACTACAGAAGAGGAGTCCTTGGTATGTATGATAAGTACCATTAAAAACATTTAATGAACAGTTATAATATGGAGCTTACCTACTGGATTGTAGGAAGTAGAGAGCGTGATGGAGCCTACTGGATATGCAGTAGCGGAATCCTCAAGGTGACCTCACAGCAGTGAGGATGAAGGTCCAGACCTGGAGTTAGCAGGTGATCCAGGTGTTAACTGGGGTAGGAGAAGAACGGCAGGTCTTCAATGGAAAGCTTTATGGAAAAAATCTGAAAACTCTTTTAGGTACAGAGTCATTAAGATTGAGGACTAAAAGAAGAAGACTGACCGACTTGGACAACTAGCCCAGTCCTGGAGGGAAGAAGGGGTATGGAAAAAAACCGTATTCCCAAGGAGAAACAGAGGTGTACTCAGAAGTAATGAAGATGTACACTGTCTTTCCTAGCTGGTGAGAGATAGGAAAAATATTGAAGCCTGAAGCTTCAAGGATAGGGAGACTTGGAGGATAATGGAAACTGTTAGCACCACAGCGGTGGTTAACATAACATAAGATAAGATAAGATAACATAAGATATGCCATACTGGGTCAGACCAAGGTTCATCAAGCCCAGTATTCTGTTTCCAACAGTGGCCAATCTAGGTCATACGTACCTAGCAGTTTCCCCAAGGGACACAGGTTCCACAATGCTTGTATTGGTTCAAGCATTGATATCCTGGGTCCCTTCTTAATAATGGTTTATGGACCTTTCCTCCAGGAACTTGTCCAAACCTTTTTTAAACCCAGCTACACTAACAGCCTTTACTACATCCTCCGGTAACAAATTCCAGAGTTTGATTACACGTTGAGTGAAAAAATATTTTCTTTTATTAGTCTTAAATAGTTTACCCTGTAGCTTCAATGCATGTCCCCTAGTCTTTCTATATTCTGATAAGGTAAACAATCGATCTACGTTTACCCGTTCCACTCCGTTCATTAATTTATAGACTTCTATCATATCTCCCCTCAGCCGTCTCTTTTCCAGGTTAAAGAGCCCCATCCTTTTTAGCCTTTCTTCATAGGAGTAGCCTGAGTGCATAACAGCCCCCACATACTGAGGAACAGTATGCAAATATGGAAGTCCACTGTCTGTAACCTTTAAGGTAAAAAGTTTTAGCATAGACAGTTGGGAAGATAGTATGTAATACAATCGACCTATAAAAAGCCTCCCAACAGGGACATTATATATATATATATATAGAGAGAGAGAGGGATATATATATATATATATATATATATATATATATATATATATGTGTGTGTGTGTGTGTGTGTATGTATATATAGATATGTGTAGAATATATATATAGATATAGGTATATATATATATATGGGGGGGCATAATTATGCACACACAGCTTACAGACATATGTATGCAGATGCATATATAGGGATATATACATACATGAATATAATTATGAAGATACATGTCTGCAACTAAGCCCCATAAGAACATGCACATGGGGAATGTGAAGGGGAAAGATTCATCCAATAACAAGAGGGTGAACCCACTTGTCAGATATATAGAGAATCTATTTCCGTGGGCTAAGAGGATGCAGGAATGCAATCCAGTAAAATAACCAGGGTGGTTGCGTGAAAAACAGAGGATAATATCAGTCTGTAAAGAGCAAGTCAGGAGTCCTTTAGAACTCTGACATGGTGGATGGATAGAAACGCATAGAAGAAGATACCCGGAGGGCCCACTGGAGGGACATAGGGGTATCATGCGTTACTAGTAGCCTTGGATATTCACGCAGAAAAAGCTTATATTCTGTATTATAACAGGAGACAAGAGGGTATGGAGAACCCTCACAGTCATGGGAATGATTTATAAGCTTTTTTCTACTATATAGGATAGCCCCCAGAGACAAAGTTCAATGCTCTGTAGCAAGGGCCAATAGTAGGAAGCTTCTCTGAAGATTGCAGAGAGCATTTTGCAGGAGAATTATGAGAAAAAAACTGACTGAAGTCAGGTGTGTTGCCACATCCTAGGAAAAGGAGATGGCTAGAAAGAAGAGAATGTGAGAAAGCCTAAAGTGAGTAGGATTAGCCAAGATATATGAGGACTAGCTTGGAATCACTACTGAGGCTAGATAAAAATTGTGAAAGATAGACTGGAACTTGTGGAAAGTACCAGTAGTTCAATCACTGGAACTCCTGCAGGCACAACAGCAGAACGAGACAGCAGAGAGAATCGTCCTGTGCAAACAAAGAAAAACAGACAAAGGGAGAGGAGATATTCCTGCCCCTGTCTGATGAGTTATCTTGAGAATGTATTCAAGAAAACAAAAAGTCTACACTGGAATGAAAGGCCAGAGAAGCTTCTCAGTATGGTACCACCCTGTCAGGGGAAACCCTGGATGAGAGGGTAGAGAAAGCAGGTAATTGGAGGGTGACTTACCCATAGGGCGAATCAGCTGAAGGAAAATATGTTCAGGTTGGGACAGAAACTATCATGGAATAGTTGTAACTTCTCTTCTTGATAGTAAGAAGAGGAGAATTCTGTAACCCATGGACAAGAATATCCTGACAGCTTAGCATACTGAAAAAGGAAAAAGCAGTGTAGAACTTTAAGAAAACAGTGAACAAACTTCTGGTAGGAAGAAGTTAACTGTAGATTGCAACCCCCAGAACCTATGGTTGCTGGGTATGCTCAGAGTGGCTAGAGTATGGAAACTTCAGACTAGGACGAGGTGTCCCTTGCTTGGGTACATCTGGATGATGGGCAGAAGCAGAGTGAAACCTTCTTTTCTTAGGGACATTTGGTAGGACATTTCCTACCTCCTGGGGAAGAAGAAGGCTTAGAATGGTCTCCAGAACCAGGGAAGTCAGTGGAACAATGAGCCACCTGACGTAAAGCCTCTTTATTGAAGATATTCTCTCCAGTACAAGGAGAATTACCCAGTGTGTGTTGTGCCCATATGCTCAAGTCTGAAGCTTGGAGCCAGGCTCTACGATGTGCTCCAATGGCAATAGCAGAGGATCTGCTAACAAACTCAAAAGAGTCTAGAGAAGCACGAGAAAGAAACCAAGAGATATTCCGGCTATGACTAAGAAGCAAGGAATAGTCAGCAGCCTTAGGCTCTGACAAAAAAGGGGTCAAAAGAGATAATTTCTTTGTGACCTCCTGGAGCATTAGACTCATATAAAATATATAAGAAATAATTCTGGATGCCAGCATAGATGTTTGGAAGGTTTGACGTCCAAAAGCATCAAGTGCTCTCGATGCACGACCTGGCGGATAAGAAGAATGCTTCTTCTTTATTTATTTTATTTTTTATTTAGACAGTTTTGTATACCGCCTTATCCTTCAATCAAAGCGGTCACAACACAATTGGGGGATACATTTAACACGCAGGGATATGAGGCACATATACTAATACTTAGAGGGAACATGGGCAATGGAGGGTTAAGTGGCTTGCCCAAGACCACAAGGAGCATCTGTGGGACTAGAAACCCCAGTCCTTCCGGCCCAAGGTTGCTGTCCTCTAGTGGGATTTGAACCCCCGACCTTCCGGCCTGAAGTACCTTGCCCCAACCACTAGGCTACTCCTCCCTCCTCTTCTTGCTTTTTACCTTCCTCATTGCTGATTCCACTACAATGGAATGATGGGGAAGTTGAGTCTTTTGAAACCCTGGAGAGGGTGGCACCTGATACAGAACATTAGTTGCTGCAGAAGGTGGGGGAATCCTTAAAGGTGATTCCCACATTCTGAGAAGAAGATCCTGCAAAGAATAATGTAAAGGAAGCATTATATTTTCCTTTTCTGCAGGAGAGCCATGGTTAAGATCAAAGCCAGGGATAGGAATAGCAAGAAAGGTTGCCATGTCAAGGAGAAATTTCTGAAAAGAAGGATCTCCAATGGGAACCATCCCTGGGAAGGCTAGGGTTGAAGAAGCAGCCTGAGCACCAGAGGATGCACTGGGCTGGTGCAGAAAAAGAACCTTAGAAGATGGATAGGGATACTGGCAGTGACGATTTGGGGCAGTTAGTACTGCATCGTCCATGTCAGGTATCGATTCCAAACTAGGCATAGAAAGGATTGATGGTACCGATGTAACTGCAGGAATCGACATCGATACCGATACCGGTAATGCCCTCGAGGTCGTCATCGGGGGCTGCTCAAGCGGTACCGAGGTAACCAGAGAGTCTTGGTAAGTATCCTCGGCACTGCGTATCCGGAAACGATAAGGGTCGGTTCCAAGGCGCGTCGGTACCCAGTCATCTAGACTAGATATCGATTCCAGACTCGGCATCGAAGGGAGCGAGTCTATCGATGCATGTCTAGAGGGTACCGGCGTTGGTGGTGGTATCAGCGATGCCGATACAGGAAAGTCACTCTGGGTCGTATCGATCGGTCCCGAAGGTACCGAGGATGCCCGATGACGATCCCTGGTGAAGAGTGGAACACTCGACACCGGTGCCGATGCCAGGGTATCGGTACCGCTCGAAGCGGGTGCCATCCCCGAGCATGGCTGAGATACAGGAAAGTCAATCTGGAACGTATCGATCGGTCCCGAAGGTACCGAGGACGCCCGATGACGATCTCTGGTGAAGAGTGGAACACTCGACACCGGTGCTGATGCCGGGGAATTGGTACCGCTCGAAGTGGATACCACCACCGAGCATGGATCAGGTATGTTCTGTGAGGGGTGAGCCCCAGGAACAACCTGAAACCCCTGAAATGCTTTGGAGCCCGAAGACTCCCGCCGGGGTTTTAATGCCAATGGGGTCTTGAGGGCAAGGCCGGAGCCGTCATCATGCTTGGCATGAGACCTACCACTCAAGGATTGGCAAGTCTTAACAGACTGTTTGTGGGTTACCTGATCCTGTAGAGAAGAAAAAACCGGTGCCCTCACTGCAGGAAGGAAAACGGTATTGAGGGAAACTCGAAAGAGGGAAGGTCTTCTCTCAATATTGCAGCCTAATAGTTCAGGGGAAAAAGGGGCAGGACCCAAACAGGTTAGACACCAGTTATTGGAGTCTAAAAAGAAAACTGTGGTTCCACAGTGGAGGCACTTCTTAGGGGAAGAAGGCTCCATGATGAAGAGGCCTTGTAGGCCCAAAGTTAACACAGAAGCAGAGGAAAAAAAACTCTGAATTTAAGGAAAAAAGAAAAAACCACCGGCGGTACCGGTGGCGGCGGGAAAAACAGCCGCAACCACAAGAAAACAAGAATTAAAGAATTTAAAGAAAAAAGTTTCTGCGGTGACAGGAGGACGTCCTGCTGGCTCCGCGGAAAAACGAAAACTGAGGAGAGGCAGTGGAGAAGGCAGGAAGTCACTGCGCAGGCGCGAGGGATGCTCCCAAAAGCTTTCTGATTGGATGCTGGGGAGCATTCCCGTGCAGGCTCCATCGGTACTGACGTACCCATATGTGAAGACTCATTCCTGCTTGTTCCTGGAGATCCAGGACAGTACAGAGCCCTTAAAAACAAGTGAGAACAGGGTATCGAGGAGTAGCAGTAGTAATACTTTGGAGGAAAGATGGGCGAGAGGAGATATGACAGAGATGTTTTTAGGGAGGAGTGGTCTAGTGG
Source organism: Ichthyophis bannanicus (assembly GCA_033557465.1). NCBI lineage: Eukaryota > Metazoa > Chordata > Amphibia > Gymnophiona > Ichthyophiidae > Ichthyophis > Ichthyophis bannanicus. The sequence continues at coordinate 33,717 of CM066042.1, read as the reverse complement.
TTAGGACAAGGTACTTCAGGCCGGAGGGCCGGGGGTTCAAGTCCCATCTGGGGACAGCAATCTCAGGCCGGAGGGACTGGGATTTCTAGTCCTGTAGGCACTCCTTGTGGTGTTGGGCAAGCCACTTAACCCTCCATTGCCCATGTTCCCTGTAAGTATTAGTGTATGTGTCTCATATCCCCTCGTGTTAAATGTATCCCCTAATTGACCGCTTTGACCCGGTGAAAAGCGGGATATAAATACAGCTAAATAAAATAAATAAAATAAAAATAAATGTTTAAATAACTCCGTGGCATAAATGCTCAGGAGGAGAGCATATTTTGATTGAAATCAAGCTCTGCAATGAGGGGGCAATTTATTTTATTTATTTAACACATTTTTTATACCACCTTCTTGTACATTCAAAGTGATTTACATTAAAACAAACATTACAGAGAACTCAATGTGTAAACTTAGGTAGGGGTGACATCTAGGGTTTGCAAAGAGGCAAAGCATATATATTGCAACATATGTACAAGGATTAGATATTGTTTTAGGCATGTGAGATGAGGGGGAAGAATTAGGTATTGTCTCTGAAGTGATTGGTGAAAAGGAAGGTTCTGAGATGTTTTCTGAAGTCCTTTAAGTCCTTGGTTGTCCTGATCTTCTCTAGGAGAGAATTCCAGATGGCAGGTGCTGCCAATGAAAGAGCCCTCTTCATTGGTATAAGAACTAGGAGTTGAAATGGTGCTCTGGTGCGCTGTCTCTTAGGTTTGCTGTATAATTTTGTGCATATCAGTTCCTGTACAATTCCGGCTGGTAAGTTGTTTCTTATCTTGAAGATAGTCAAGGCAAACTGGTTGTAAGTAGATGTTGAAGAGGAGAGAAGGCAGGGAAGACCCTTGCAGGACTCCCTGTGTTGTGTTGAACAGAGTGGAGGTGTTTGGAACCAACTTTGACCTTTTGTTGTCTGTCGCTAAGGTAGGATTGGAGCCAGTTGTGCTGTGAAGTCCAATGTTAGTTAGTCGGTTTAAGAGGATGCTGTGTGATACCGTTTCGAAGGCCTTGGAGATGTCAACAAAGACAAGTAGGAATCCGTTTTTTTATGTTGTTAATTCCTCTTAGGTGTACTGTATGTTGAACAGATGTATGAGGAGGGTCTCAACACTATGGTTAGGATGAAATTCATGTTGGTGAGGAGCCAGAGGAGCATACAGGTCAATGTGATCTTGCAGTTGTCTCTGATCCACCTTTTCAATTATTTTGGATAGAAAGGGCAGGCTGGAAAGAGGGCGGAAAGTTGCAGGATGAGAGCTGTTGTTCAGTTGTTTTTTTGGATGAGTCAGATGTTAACTTGTTTGAGAGCAGGGGGCATGTATTCTTGAGAAAGGGATGAGCTTATGGTGTTCTGGATACAGTTAACAACTTTGTCCTTGACTGATTTTATCCACATCACCGGGCAGGGATCAGTTCAGTACCATTGTGTTTGACATTGGGTTCTGCCATTGAGTTGTTGGAGGTGTTTGGCAGTGAAGTTCTTAAGGGTGGTTTGTTCTTGTTGATGAGGAAATCTGCAAAGATTAGGGGATGGATAGTGTCTTCTTTGTGAGATGGATTCTTCATGAGGGTGCGGACAATTTCAAATAGCTTTCAAGGCTTGTTGCTGACTTTTAAGATAAAGTTGGTGTGGTATTCTCGTTTGTGCTTGTTGATCAGATCATTGTAATGTCTTTGCATTTTCTGGTATTGAAGAAGGGTAGCTTATGACCAGTTGTGTTTCCATTTATGCTCTAACTGGCAAAGTTTTCATTTCTTTTCTCTTATTACATTAGAGTACCACGGGGCAGATTCAGATCTTTCTTCTCTTTTCCAAGATTTGGGCGGTAAGGAGCCTTCACTGCTGCATTGATGGTGGAGTTCCAGGTTTTAATTGTCTCATCTGGATCTGCAATGTCCTGGGGGAGGCTGGGATGGATATCTTTGAGGAATTAGTCTTGGTTATATCCTTTAAATCTTCTTTCAGAGTGGGGTATTCTCTGTGATTTTCCTTGTTGGGGGAGGTGAATCTTGAAGTGTATAGCATGGTGATCTGACCAGGGTATTGGTATGGCAAGAGGGGTCATTATGCTGTGCTGTGAGCAAAGATTCTTTGGGACAAAGATGAGGTCTAGAGTAGAGCCTGAACGGTGAGAGGGACCCTTGAGGATTTGGCAGAGGTTAAGTGATTCCATTGCCTTGTGAAAGTAGCTTCTTCTCAGCTAGGTGCAAAGCTCAGGTTTAGGTCACCTAGTAGTATAAACAACTTACGAGGAGAGCTGGCCAAACATATGGCTTTCAGGATGTTGGATGTCTCATCAGGAGGAGCGTTTGGGCTCTGTAGGTAAGACAAATGGCTAGGTGTCTGTTTTCTATCATGATTAAGTCACAGTGTTTGTGGCTTACAGATCAGGATATTTTAAATTTAAATTTAAGGTCTATTCACACCTCTATTGTGGGTGAGTGGGCAGTTGAAAGCAGTATGGGATCGTGGCGTGATCTCAGATAGAATGACCTGGTCAGGGCTTTATAGCCAGGATTCGGAGATGCAGAGGATGTCAGTTTGGGTGATATTGAATATAGTCTATGATGGTGTTTGTCTTCTTTCTGATGGACCTAGCATTGATTAGCCTAATGTTAATTGGAGTGATTAGTGTGTGTAGAGTATGGTAGCCAGTTGTGTGAATGTTGGTTTCAATTCTTATTAACATAGTGGATCATCTGTTGGCATGCTCATGAGGATTCATCCATATGTGTGGGTGGCAAGGTTTGTGTAGTAGGAGAGATTGTAGGGCTGTTGTGGGTATGTTTATGGTATAGTTAGCTGTTGATGAGTGGCAGAGTAGATTCCAGATGAGAAGGGCATACAATATTAGGTTGGTTGGCAATGTTGGATTCCGTGGCATCATAGCAGTTTTATGCTTTTTGGTAGTATCATAGGAGGATAGGGTTGGGGCTCTTTCAGCAGTGAGTTTCATTTCTGATGAGTGGTACTTACAGTTTGTTGTTTTCAGATCATTTCTCCCCATGCCTTTGTTTAGGGGTGTACCAACCGCTCTGTGTAAGTCACCCCTATTTGTTGAGATATAAGAGATAGTTATGTTTATTTAATTTTTTTTTAGCAAAGAGTTCAAATCTTCAACCTGTTCTAGAAAAGTAGCTTTAAAAGAATATGTTTGGCCTGTATTGCTGAGGCAAGTTTGTGCTTTGGGAAGTAACAGCTGCCCTGCAGGGTCTCTGGCTTAGGAAGTCAAACTCGTAGCTTACTGCCACTTATTTCTCTCCATCCTTCCCCTCATCCACCCACCCCAGGATTGGAAGTTCTTAGTCACCCCAAGACACACAGTCGCTTTTCATAACTTTAGTGGAAAGCACTTCTCTATTGCTTTTTCATCTGACAACTGCCCCATATTTGACACACTAATCAAAGTTATTTTTAATCAGTGCAACAGCTGTGGTGCTTTAATCCTCAGGAAAACAATTTGGAGCCTTTGAGATTGTCCTATCCATCTTAAGCTATCTGCTATTGAAAAATAATTGATTCAATTGAGGAAAGACTTAGCTGCAATGAAACAAACCTCCCCCAAGATACAGCTTGCAAATAATCCATGCAACTCCCTCAGAAAATCGAGGAAAGCAAAAATAAATGGATGACAGTGGTTCTGGCCTATTATGATGCATTACACAGAGACACCAACTCCACCTCAAGATACCCTTGCAGAATACTTTCTCTGCCTTGGTAAATAAGGATTCTCCATTAATGGAAACTGAGGTGGCCTTAGACAAGAAAGTCAATATCAGTTTACATCTGACTAATATAGCAATACTCTGTATAACAACTAAAAAGTGTATTAGGTATCATCAATTGACTTATGGCTATAATGGGTCTCAGAAGAAAACACAAGGAGCAAGAGTCGTGAATTGGTGAGATTTTACTTTTTTTTCTTTTGTGTCCTTTGTAAATTCTTTTTAAACAACAGTTAAATAATCAAAACCACATACCTTCGACACCACTGGTGTCTACTCACAAAGGCTCTTTCAGTTAGATTCTTCACTTCTCAATGAAACGCCGTGCATGCAGAGTGAATAAGTAAGGATTTAATTATCCTCCTCCGGTGTCAATCATAAAATTCATATACACTTAAAAACACACTTCCCATTCTATCCTTGCATTCAATCCCGTGGGAACCACTGAAGATAACTTATGTATCCAACGTTGCTCACAATACAACAAAGTTTTGTCCAGCGATTTGCTGCAATGTGCTGAAGTTATTTGTTCAATACAAAAACAATGCAGATCTTGAAAAGTATGATGCAATTGTAAACAGTGGTCAACAATAGGAGCTTCTCGTCATTGACATTTAAGTTTACTCTTATGTTCATTCATCCGTAGTTTAAACGAGCGACTCGTTTTCCCCACATATAATAAACCGCAGGGGCATCGAATGCAATAGGTCACATATGTAGATGTGCAGGAGGTTTTGCTTCTTAATCGGTAATAAATATCATGATAACTAAAACATGTTAATTCCTGAGTGACTGAACAAATGTTACAACTGCCACAACTAGTATGGCCACCTTGTGTTGCCAATTCAACTACTGACAGTGATCGCAGAACCGCCGGACTTAATATCTCTTTTAGATTTTTTTGCCGCTGCCAAACGCAGCATACATTATAATCTTCCAAACCCGGGATACTGTTGTTTAAAAAGAATTTACAAAGGACACAAAAGAAAAAAGTGTGTATCTTATGAACTTATTTATTTCACAGTGCTTTGAAAAAATCCCCCTGAAGAAACCATCAAGGTGAAACGCAATGGTAGTGCGTCTGACAGCGTCAGGAACGTCATTTTGAAAAGCTAAGCACTGGTTTAATTTTCTAATATTCGAAAAGTGAATATAAGGCTTTTTGAGGAAATCTGTACTTTTTTGAAACAAACAAAAGAAGAAATTGAATAAGAAAAAATATTGTAAGCACCTAGTTTTATAAAGAAAACGTGGTTATTAGTTCAAGAGGGTCGTTGATGTGATTTAGGCATTGGTCCCGCATGGTCTCCATTAATCGATGGCGGCCTAAGGTTCTGAGACCCATTATAGCCATAAGTCAATTGATGATACCTAATACACTTTTTAGTTGTTATACAGAGTATTGCTATATTAGTCAGGTTTAAACTCTGGTAAAAGTGACCATTATAGAATTTGTTAACATCAGTTTACAGACATCTAAAACATATTCTCACTTATCGGGTTTTATCAGAGCAATCAAAATGCCAAACTAACTACTAACTTTGCTCCATTCATTCACTACACCAAAAAATACTGTTTTATACGAGGAACAGGTCTCAGACTAGTTCGGGGAGGAATCTTGTGAGGCAAAGCCCCTGAACACCATTCCCCTTCTTTGCATCAAGGACCTGTGATTTCCCTCTTTATCTTTTAATTCAAAAAATCTTTCTATCAATGTCTCTTAATATTGCAACTCCAGCTGTCGTTTCCCACTGATTGCATTCTATTGCAAGATCAAACTTTTCTGCTGCAAAGTGTTTCTAAGTCTTAAAAGGTCCAATATCTTTCAAACTGTAGTCGTTCATAAAACTTGCAATAAGGAAACATATTGACATATTAGCTCAATGATCATCTCTATGAGCCCTTTTATTTAAAATTTATCTCCAGCCAATCTGTAGTATCTTCCATAAGTTTAAAGTGGAGTATCACATCTATGCAGATGATATAGCATTATATCTCTCATTTGAAATTGCAAGCCCTAACCTCCATCTGATCATTTATTTATTTAATTTAACTTATATACCGCCTTTCAAGAATCAAAGCAGTTTACAGTAAAACTTGAAAATAAGAGAAAAGTACAATTAACGAATAATAAATTAAAATAAAAAACAGAGTAAGTAGAAACAAATGTTAAAAAGTTCTACGAACTAATACATGATGAGTAATACAACTCTCTAAATTAAATTTATTATAATTATATTTAAGAAATTAAATTGCCAAAATAGTCCTTAAATAGAAAGGGTAAATTAGACTTACCTGCTAATTGTTGTTCCTTGCGGAACTCTAGTCCAGTCCCGGAACCATAGAGTTGTCAACCTCCTCCAGCAGCCTTGGAGACTGAAATACATCATCGCTTTGCTGGCACCAGTATAAGTAGGCAAGGACCGCCCCCTCTCACCAGTACCTATTGACAAAGCACACTAAGCAGAACAACAAAGAAGGAGAAATAACCAGAATACATTCAAAATAGCAATATATATATATACGGAACAGAATATTTCATGTTCCACTTCAAGTAACTATTATTATTTGTTATTTGTTATTTTAGTTTTTTGTTTTTCTTTTATTTGTTTCTTTTTTAACAAATTAATTGCATTCATCGACTGTGTCTGAATAAGAATATCGTCTGACAACACAGAAGCGCCGTACCACACCACCTCCTAAGAGGATGGATAGGCAAGAGCGCTACGCAAGAGGGTCCTCCAATGGCTTCATCCCGCGCCACCCGGGAGCAAAGACAACGCAGAGCACCCGCGGGAGCTGAAACAATCAGGCTGGCAACTTTTTCAAACCAAGGGAGGGATCCGGGACTGGACTAGAGTTCCGCAAGGAACAACAATTAGTAGGTAAGTCTAATTTACCCTTCCTTAGCGTCCCTCTAGTCCAGTCCCGGAACCATAGAGGATGTAACAGAGCAGTGAATATCAACGGGAGGGACAAGCATGCCCAGCCTGAAGCACCGCTGAGCCGAAACGCCCATCCCCCGCGGACAAAACATCCAAGCGGTATTGCTTGGCAAAGGAATGCAAGGATGACCAAGTCGCCGCCCTACAGATGTCGCCCACTGGGACCAGACTGAACTCTGCCCAAGACGCCGCCTGCGCCCGAGTGGAATGAGCCTGAAGACCCTGCGGAACCACCTTGTCTTTCAAGATGTAGGCCGATGCAATAGCTTCCTTCAACCAGCGGGAAATAGACGACTTCGCCGCCGCTTCTCCCTTACGCGGTCCCCCGAACACCACAAAAAGTCAATCCGACCGCCTAAAGGAAGCCGTCCGGGAGAGATACTTCTTGAGAACCCTGCGGGCGTCCAACAGCCGCAACTGACCCCCAAATCCGACCCCATCTCGATCGGAGAACACCGGAAGAGAGACCACTTGGTTAACATGAAAAGCGGACACCACCGTGCGTAAGAACGCCGGAACGGGACGGAGAACCACCTTGTGGTCGGTAAAAGAGAGATAGGGCTCCCTACAAGACAAGGCCTGTAGCTCCGAGATCCTCCTAGCCAAACAAATCGCCACCAAGAAAACCGTCATCAATGTGAGATCTTTTAGCGAAGCAGTGGACAACGGCTCAAACGGAGGAGCCAGCAAGGCTACCAACACCAAATACATATCCCACGGAGGAACAGCACAGCGCCGAGGCGGCCGCATGAGCAACACCACCCTCAAAAACCGCCAGACATCCGCGTGGGCTCCGAGAGACTGACCCTGCACTTCCGCCAGCACTCGAATCACACCATAATGCACCTTTGCCACATAAGGCAAATCAGACTCCAGTCACTTCAACTCCCTGATCCTTTCCTGTTCCAGGCGAGTAGACTGCCGTAAATACTGCGACCACCGGAAGCATGCTCTCGTCTCCCCAGACTCCCCCAATGGGAGCCTGCAAGAACAGAGCAGTGCCCCCAACGAGCGATTCAGCGAACCACCTACTCTCCTATCACGCACTAAAGAAGATCGCTAGGGCTCTCTTCCAGACAGTGAGTCCACACCTCCTGGAAGTGCAAGGTGTGCACCCACAAACGTAGTACCGAGGCCTGCGCCTGCCTAGTCTCAAAATGTCAATCAAGAACAGGCCAATTCAGGACAGCTGAATACGCTGTGGGGATTTTTTGTACAAAGACATCTCTTAACCAAAAATTTCTTCAGCCGATGTGGAGAAGCTATTTCCGCGCCAACACAATGCAGCAGAAAGAACTCCCTATGACAGGCATAGAAATCCACAGCCTTCCCGCTAGAGGAACGCCCCATTCCGTCTGCCTGCACCAAGCTGGACATTCCCTTTTTTTTTTTTTTTTTTAAGGTCAACTAGCCCCTGGTGTTAGAAAAGATAGCTTTCCCATTCCACAATGGCAATTGAGTCAGCAAAGAAGAAGCCGAGAACCCACAGCGAAGTTCCCATTATACCACCTGGTAAAGACTACACTTCTAGACCCATGAAGCAAAAAAAAAAAGCATGCAAGCGTGCATTGTGTCCTGCCAGTAGCTGACCGAACTTATCATGTGTGTCACTACGGTTTTTTTCGGGATTGAAGGAATGCTCCGGGAGAATTCTTTGGGCAGACACCGATTCACCCCTTGAAAATTCAGAATCGGGCGAAACGAGCCTTCCTTCTTTGGAACCACAAAGTAGAGGGAGTATCAACCGTATTGGGCTGCCGGCACCGGCACCTCCGCTTTAAGTTGAAGCAGCCGCTGGAGCGTTCCTGCGACCGCCTGAAACTTTTGCGGAGCTCTGCAGAAGGATTGGACAAAGGAAGCTAATATGAGCCGATGGAGCTCCCAGGCTGACGCCAAGCAGCGTGCAAGCCATCCCGCAAACACAGCATATGATGCATGCCTTCCCGAATCTGAGCTGCTGCTAGTGCTGCGAGAGAACTAGCCGGGCTGCGCGCTTCTGGCCCCCAGTAAGACAGGCGCTGAACACTAGCAGATACTCTCCGTACTGGAGCCAATATAGCCGCAAAGGCCAGAGTCCTATTCAGCGACCTCTCTCCGCTGAGCTGCCTTTTACAGAAGGAAAAGAAACCACATATAGCCAAAATGAAGACATTATAAATCTACCACCAAACCTTATACAGCGGACAAAGCCAAACTAAACGGGAATATTGTCCCTCAAGAAACCATAGAACTATAAAACCCCTCTCATAACATAATGCGTATGGCAGAGCACTCCCCACCTGGGGCCTGGCCAAGGCACTCACCCAAGCACCTTTTAGAACTGTCCAAGAGAGCTACCACCATAATTCCTTTTGACTTGAATATGTGTACAGCGGATCATAGCGCTATATCACAACAGCTAACCTCAAATATTACCCTGCCATAGCAACCGACTAACGCCTTATAGGACCTGCTATGGACAGCGGAAGGAAATTCTTGTAAACCAACATAGTTAGGCCCCTCTTTTTTTTTTTTTTAACTTTTGAAGGCCTACTGAAAAAGTGTAATCCATACTCTGCAGCTGGGTTAATTTATTTATGTATTTTATTTTATTTTTGCACATTTCAGGAAATTGCATCCATCCTATGCACTCTGTTCTAATAGTGATTTTCCATCTGCCATGTTCACTTACTAACTACCATTTGAGAGGAATATGTAGTCAGAAGTTGGGATCCCGAGAGTTTTGGGCACAGCCGGGAAAGGATGTATAGGACTCCCAAAATCAAGCTCCAGCCACCTCCAATGAAATCAAAGCAGATCAGCTAAAATTACCCTAACTGCTGTTATAGCCTTGCAAAAGCTCCCAGGTCCCACTGCACCTCGCTTTCCTTCCCCCCTTATCTTGAGGGATTCACCGTTGCAGGAGGCGTTGCTCACCCCCTGCCAGAAGAGCGAAATAGAGAGCAGAACTCCTGGAAGTAAACAAATAGCGTCCAGCTCGTGGGGTTCAGGGCACTAAAAGCCCCCGAATAAATCAACCGTGGTCGCTCAAAATGAACAAGGCTCCCTCTCACTAGAGAGTTTCTTGTTCCTTTTGAAATCCTGCTCTAGAAAAAGATGAGAACTGCCGGGGAAGGGCACGATAAGTGATCCCCCCTTAAGCTAGGAAACACCCAGGCACCTTGCAAAGAGGTGGCTGCCTGTGTGAATCTAAGGAGTAACACAATTTCTTATTTTACCACCACCCCCCCCACCCCCAGGGATGGGGCCCTGAATACGACATGTGAGTCATGAGCAGCTGTGGCTGTTAGGGCAACAGAGACCAACAAACCATACAGAATTTAAGAGCTGCAATCTTGGTTATATAAACAGGAGCTGCAGCATTACAGAGAATAAGCAATCAACTGCTGCATACACAGACAGAGAAAGGCCCCATTGAGTGCATCTGCTGCCCTCTGGTGGCCATAGACTTTAGCCCAGGCATCCCTTGATTGACAGATAACTGCCATATACTTCTTTATATCCTAAGGATTCCTAAACCTGTTCCTGTGAAACACAGGCCTTTGGGCAACTGTCAGTATAGAATACACAAAGGCCCATTTCCAGCCTGTCCCTTATAAATACCTGCTCGGGAACCTAAAACTGGCAATGTGCCTAACATCCTGTGACTTAACAGATGCTCCTCAGAGACATGATTAGAAGGGAAAGACCATGTGGAATCAATGCCACAACTGCTGTCCTATAAACTAAGAACAAACTCAAAAATAAAGAGGTCTGAAAGAAACACTAGGCCCAAAAAACTAGCTATTCAGCTTGTTGTCTTCCTCACACAGGCCTCTCACTGCAACTCCCGCCATGTGGACCAAACACCCAGAGAGAAAAGGGCCCCAAAAAAGGAGGCCTCAGCAGACCGACAGAGCCCGAAGGCCTTACCTGCAGGGCAGAAAGCCACACTGCCTGCTCCTACCACCTCCTTAAAGTGCTCCGATCCTCAAACTGCGCTGATGCGCCTGGCAGCTGCGGCAAGGATCGCTCAGCCGGTTCCACCGTGTAAATCAAATCCCGCAGCAACGGAGAGGCTCCGTCTCACACAGCTGCAGTATGGATGTACGGGTCCCAGAGCTTTCTCCCGTAGTCAAGGGAGAGAGATCCGCACCAGCAAAGGCCTGCATCAAGCAAAAAATAATTGAGGAGGGAAGGTGAGAGCTGCTACAAACTTAAAGAGCCCGGCTCAAATTTAAAAGCACTGTAAATAAGGATATATGCTCCTAACCAAAGGAACTAATCCCCGGTTGCCAATTAATCAAAGGCAACTGAATCAAAAATAAAGTTAAAGTAAATTAAAGGCACAAATCAAAATCAGACTAGAATTTGCACACTAAATGCTCCTTATCTGCTCCCCCCAAGTGAGCCCAGGAGCAAGGCTGTCTACCAAAACAAATAAATCCTGCCGTTGAAAACGCGGCCCTCAAAATGGCCACTGCCAGCATTCCCGCTCAAAAAAGCACACTCTCTCACCCCCCCGCGGCAAGGCCCCGAGCACCCTGCAACCCCGGGAGCCGCCGCGAAGCCTCCCCTCCCAGTTTAAACCAGCTCCCCAAAGCAGATCTGCGTGGGTACTTACCACCGCCGCCGATCCCTGAGGGGAAGGGGAGGGGGAGGGGAGTGAGGGAAGGAGCCAACAGGGCACCGGAGCACAGTCTTTTTAACGGCTTCAGCTCCGATTGATCTGGGCACAACCTTCTCAGGCTTTTCAGCCCCTGCATCGCTGCTGCTGCAACTGCCCGCCTTCCACCTGCTCCTCACCCCTTCAACGCGGGTTCGGGAGCAGGGAGGCCACGGATCAGCACTGTCTCCCCTGTGCTCGTTTAGACGCTGGGGCAATGCAGAGAGGGAGGGGGAAGAACTCCCTGATCCTTTAGAAACAAAAAATAAAGGTCCACAGACACAGGAACCCTTACAGCAGCAGCAGATCTGACATAAAAGAAAATGAAGTAACCAAATCAAACAGGGAAATAAACCAAAAGGAGTTAAATTCAAAAATCCAAGCTCTGCTTATTTGTTCTCACTGAGCCCAGCTGCTTGGAGACTGAAAGTACTGATGAGAGGGGGCGGTCCTTGCCTACTTATACTGGTGCCAGCAAAGCGATGATGTATTTCAGTCTCCAAGGCTGCTGGAGGAGGTTGACAACTCTATGGTTCTGGGACTGGACTAGAGGGACGCTAAGGAATGTTTTTAAAAGTTTTCGTAAGCACTTTGGATCATCTGAAGATCTAATTAAAAGAGGAAGTAAATTCCATAAAGAGGGGGCAAAAAGAGTAAAAGCTTCTTTGAAGTAGATACACTGCAAGATTTAGATTCAGAGGGAGTAAGCAGCAGATTCTTAGAGATACTTCTCCGTGTTCTATTATCAGGAATAATTTGGATAACTTCTTTCAGGCAAGAGGAGGATTCTGAATGGATTTAAATATTGTATGAATGGCTTTGAATTTCATCCTACTCTCTATAGGGAGCCAATGTAGAAGTTTTAAGATTGGCGTAATAGGCTCTTTAATTGGTACTTGTAGAATAATTCTTGCTACTGTGTTGTGAACTAGTTGGAGCCTATTAATATTTTGCTAAGGAAGTCCCATAAACAAAGTGTTACAGAAATCCAAATGAGGAGATATCATTGTCTGAATTACTGTTCTAAAGTCACTTGGAGATAGGAGTGGTCTTAAATGTTGGAACATTTTTAATTTTGAAAAAATAGCTTTTGTTACATTGCGCGCATGTTCGGAAAAATTGAGTTGCTGATCGAGTATAACACCCAAGTATCTAACTTCTGTTTTAACTTGTATGTTTGCTTCCTTTAAAATTAGTACATCCGGAGGAACAAAAAATTGTCTTTTGAAATAAAAAGACTTTCTGTATTGTCAAAATTTAAATACATGTTCTGATCTGCTAGCCAAGTGGTGATACTGCTGAAACTTTCATTTATTTTATTTAATTGTAGCTGCTTGGTATTGAAATGAGTATATAACATAATGTCATCAGCATAAAGGTGATAATAAATGCCATGACTCTTGATTATATTACAAATAGGTTGGATGTATAAATTAAAAAGGAGAGATGATAACGTGGACCCTTGAGGAATGTCTATTTTTTGAAAAAATGGTTTTGATAAAGTATTACCCATCTTTACTTGGATCGATCGATTTGATAGATATGATTTAAACCAAGAGAAAACTATCTTTCAAACCGATTTCTTGCAATCTAAATAAAAGCTAATCATGTAAGATGGAGTCATAAGCCGCTGATATATCAAGAAAAATTAAAATGAAACCAGAAATGGGTTTTTCAATTCCTTTGAGAAGCTTGTCCATTAATGACAAAAGAAGAGTTTCAACACCGTGTCCAATTCTAAAACCATGCTGTTGAGGATCAAGTGGGGCAAAGTTGTCTACATGACTTGGAAGTTGGAGATGAGCTGCCTTTTCTAATATTTTTGCCATAAAAGGTAGGCTTGAGATTGGTCTGTCTGAGCTTGGTTTAGAAATGTCAAGCTTCTTACCTTTGAAAAGAGGACGAATAGAGGAATGTATCCTTGTTCAAGTGATAGTTTAGCTCCCTTTATTCTGAATCTAATTAACTTATCACAAGACAACCGAATCCATGTGGCTGGACAAGGATCCAAAGCAGATGTTGTGGTATATAATGACTTTATTATATCTTCTAGTTGTCTAATGGTTATAGTAGTGAATTTATTCCAATCTTGAATAGTGGAAAAAGTAGAAGAATAAAAATGATACAAAGGTAATTTAGAGATGCCCACCTTTTCGTTATAGAATTTAGGCATTGTAGATGCATTTGGGGCAAGCATAGAATTGACTTCCTTTGGAATGATTGTTAACTTTTTAACTATGTCAAATAATTCTCTTGGTTTATTTAAAGCAGCCATAATCAATTTCATATGATAATCAAGTTTTTTTACTATTTAACAATGCTTTGTATTCTTCGAGAATATTGAAAAAAGTTAATTTATCTGTTAAATTCTTATGTTTCCTCCATTTCCTTTCTGACCTTCTAAGTTTTTTCTTTTTAATAGACGAACCTCTTTTGTGTACCAAACTGCTCCAACCCTTGTATGAAACTTATGAATTTCGAAGTTATTAGAAACTGAAGCTGCTTGAAAGAACGATGAAGTTCATCTGTTAATGAGGAAATCAGTATCCCTGGAGTCAATTTGAAGCTAAGGAAGAATTTCTTTCAAAAACTGATCCTTGTCAAATTTGTAGAACTTTCTACGTTGATAAGAAGATTGATTTTTTTTTTTTATCTACTGGGAATTAGAAAAAGTACAGAGAAGAGCCACCAAATTGGTGAAGGGGATGGAAGGCTACTCCTATGAAGAGAGGCTAAAAAGGTTAGGGCTCTTTAACCTGGAAAAGAGACGGCTGAGGGGAGATATGATAGAGGTCTATAAATTAATGAATGGAGTGGAACGGATAAACGTGGATCAATTGTTTACGCTATCAGAATATAGAAGGACTAGGGGACATGTAATGAAGCTACAGGGTAAACTATTTAAGACAAATAAGAGAAAATATTTCTTCACTCAACGTGTAATCAAACTCTGGAATCTGTTACCGGAGGATGTAGTAAGGGCTGTTAGTATAGCTGGGTTTAAAAAAGGTTTGGACAAGTTCCTGGAGGAAAGGTCCATAAACCACTATTAAAAAGGGACCCAGGATATCAATGCTTGACCTAGTACAAGCACTGCAGAACCTGTGTCTTTTGGGGAAACTGCTAGGTACGTATGACCTAGATTGGCCACTGTTGGAAACAGGATACTGGGCTTGATGGACCTCGGTCTGACCCAGTATGGCATTTCTTATGTTCTTATGTTCTTAAAGTGATTTTAAACTGGATAATGTGGTGATCAAACCAAGGAATATATTGTATTTGTACATTTGAATCAGAAATATTGCTTGACATCTCTTGAAAGATAAATATGAGATCTAGAGTGTTTCCTTTAATATGAGTTGGTTGTTGAACTATTTGTTTGAAACCCATGGCATCCATTGATTCAAGAAATTCTGTGTTAAATGTGAAGCAATAAGAAGGTAAGTTTAAAGTCACCTAGAATGATTATGAATCTATTGTCTGAAATTTTTTTTTATAAAGAAAATCAATTATATTAAAAAGATCTTTACCATTTGAAGAAGGGGGCCTATAAATTAAGAGTAATAACATACTCTTGTTTTCAACTAAAAGAGCATCCATAATTACGGAAATTCACTTGGACCTTTAGAAAGTTGCAATTCCTTCTTTGTTAAAGTAGTTACTCCTCCTCCTCATCTTTTAATTAATCTTTGATAATTAAAGATGTCGTAGCCTAATGTCTTTGATTAAAACCGTATCGTTAATTGTTAACCATGTTTCAGGTATAAAAAAAGAATATCCAAGTGGAGGAGATTTGGGGAGCATCGGAGCCGGGGCAGAGGACAGCAGGAGTCCATGAAGCCACGAGGTAGAGTGAGGGCTGATGCTACACCGGAGTGGAGGATCTGTGGGGGTGCAGGCAAGTGGCAAATTCGCATAAAAAAAAAAAAAAAAAGAAAGAATTAAACCTGCCGGTTGGGCAGGTACAGGCAGCATACCACAGTGCAAGGGCAAGGCAGGACGGGAGAGAGGGGCTGGAAGGCTGGGCAGGGCTGCACAGCGCCAGGACCGACCTCCTCAGAGGGGGGAAGCTAACTTGTGCAGTGGGGGTGGGGGCCGGAGAAGCCGGGGGGGGCGGGGGACTGGGACTTCGCCAGACGGAGCGGCAAGGGCACAGAGGGCTGTGGATCGGCGAGGTGGGGGGGGGGGGGGGTGTGCAGGTCTGCCATTGAGGGGTAGGGGGCGAGCTGGATCGGTGGAAGCCCGGGGGGGAGGAGCGAATGGGGGAAGGTGAGGGGTCACATGGGAGAGAGGGCAGTGCAGCGGGGGTAGCATTACCACTGGTGGGGCAGGCGGTAGGGCAAGGGCAAGGGCAGGGGGTGCCCCCGCTGCAGGATGGGGGGGGTGATACCAGAGGGGGAGGATAGGGTATGCAGGCCAGCTCTGGGGGGCAAGGGTTCGCAGGCGTGGGGTACTGGGTATTGCGACCGGATGGATATTACAATATGTGCGGTCACACGGCCTGGAATTATTGGAGGGGAGGGGGGCAGGGGTCTTCCAGGGTAGAATGGCTGGGAGCCTGGCAACCCGTGTGGCCCGCAACAGTTTCCCCCCCCCCCGTGTTTCCTTTTTTATCTTCACAGGCGACGGCGGCGAGGCAACAGCCAGGCGAGCTTGGAGCAGGAGGTCCAGTTCGAGTGGAGGCCGCGGAGGAGAGAATGGCAGCAAGGATGGATGCTAGAGTGGTGTGGGATGAAGCTCAGTGAGGGGAGAGGGGGCCTGAGAGGGAACCTGAGTCGGGGACTCGAACACCGGTGCCCGAGGACTTGACGGGCGTGGCAGGTGAGTTGTCGGGAGGATGCAAAGGGGTGACGAAAGAAAGTGAAGGGCAGCACATCGGGGTGGGGGGCAAGGCGCGGAAGAAAAGAAAGCATTCCTGCTGGCGGCACCGAGGAGGTGATACTTCCTGGTCATCGTTGGAGGGCTCCTCCTTGTCGTCATCGGAGGAGGAGCCGGTCCGTGGGGGGGAGGGGAGTGTCCAGGCTGCCGCAGGGGTGGGGGGAGGAGGTAGTACACCCACGTTGGCTTCTTTTTCCAAGTTATGGGAAGGGGTCCCGCAGGCGTTGTGGCAGAAGATCAGGAAATGGCGTTATATAGATATCTTCCGTTTACTAAAGGGGAGGCGTCGGTCGGGGGAGAGCTGGAAGAAGAGAAAGGAAGATGAGAAGGCGGGGAGGATCAAAAGAGTATCCTGCAATGTGGTAAATTGGGCTAGGGCTTTTTTGAGGTTGGCAAGCGTGTGGGGGCATCAGCACCCAGATCAATATGGAATGCTGCTTGCCTATGCAGACTCCATTTTGGATGCGGCTCAGACGCACGAAGGTTGGGCTTGGCTCAACTACGATGAGACGTTTCAGGATAAAATGGAAGAAAATAAATCGCTGTCATGGGGGACGCAAGACATAGAAACATAGAAACATGATGACAGAAAAAGACCATATGGCCTATCTAGTCTGTCCTTCCATAAAAACAACTACAACAGTCCACTTTTTACCTTTAGAGATCCTCTGTGTTGGTCCCATGCTTTTTTGAATTCAGTTACTGTCCTCATCTCTACCACCTCCACTGGGAGACTATTCCATGGATCCACTACTCTTTCTGTAAAGAAATATTTCCGCATATCACTCCTGAATCTATCTCCCTTCACCCTCATCCCATGTCCCCTCGTAGCAGAACTTGCTTTCAATTGAAAGAGGCTCTCTCCCTGAACATTTATGACATGGAGCTATTTAAACATCTCAATCATATCACCTCTATCCCGCCTTTCCTCTAAGGTGTACATATTAAGATCCTTAAGTCTTATTTATTTATTTATTTATTTAACATCTTTTACATACCACACTATTGTCACCAGCGCGGTTTACATGGAACAAACATATACATACAAAGAACTGTAATGCATTTTACAAGTAACAGGGTTTTTGAAAACTTGGGAATAACAAGGTACAACTATATAGGCTAGCTAACTATTTACAGAATATTCAAATACATTAGTCACATTTGGATATCAGTCTGTCCTCATATGCTTTATAATGAAGCCCACTAATCATTTCAGTAGCCACCCTCTGCACCGACTCCATCCTGTTCACATCCTTTTGAAGGTGCGGTCTCCAGAATTGCACACCATACTCCAAATGAGGTCGCACCAAAGACTTATACAGAGGCATTATCACCTCCTTTTTTCTGCTAGCCATTCCTCTCCGTATGCATCCAAGCATCCTTCTAGCTTTTGCCGTCGCCTTTTCTACCTGTTTAGCTACTTTAAGATCATCAGACACAACCACGCCTAGGTCCCGCTCTTCTTTAGTGGACAAAAGTACTTCACCTCCTATACTGTATTGCTCCCTTGGATTGCTGCAGCCCAAATGCATGACCTTACATTTTTTAACATTAAATCCCAGCTGCCAAATTCTAGACCATTCTTCAAGCTTAGCTAGATCCCTCCTCATGTTATCTACACCTTCCTGGGTGTCTACTCTATTGCAGATTTTGGTATCATCTGCAAAGAGGCAAAACTTACCCGACAGCCCTTCCGCTATATCACTAACAAAGATGTTAAAAAGACATTAGTTTGTGGTTGACCCAGATGTCAGTCAAAGCAGGAGGGTCGGGGGCTGGGGGCACTCGAGGGGGGCAAGAGGTGGGGGAACAGGGACGGCAGGGACGGGACGCTCCTTTCGAGCTGCAGGGCCCTCTGGGTTGCAGAAAGCAGGGGGGAGGGGGCAGGGGATATTTGATGGCGATTTAACAAATCGTCATGTCCATTTCCTGACTGCAAGTTCCGGCATGCGTCTTCAATCTGCAATGGGGGGCATTCCGCACTCAAATGTGCCCGGAGAGGAATCCCCTCCCCAGCCCTCCCAGCTCCCAAGTAGTATAGATTTACAGGGCCTGGCTCCCACGTCTATCAGGGTGGAAGCATTACGGCCGTGGCTTCGGAGATATCCGAGGCGGAGGGATCGGGCAATGATCGAAGAAGGTTTCAGTTCAGGGTTTCAGATACCAGTGCTAGGGACAGTGGAGGCAGAACGGGCACAGAATGCGGTATTGGTAAGGCGTTTACCCGACGTAGTGAGGGAGAAGTTGAGGAAGGAGTTGGATCTGGGCAGAATTGCCGGCCCATTTGAGAGCCGGCCGTTCGCGGATTTGGTGGTTTCCCCATTGGGAATCATACCAAAGAAAGAACCAGGGAAGTTCAGGCTGATTTCACAACTTGTCCGCCCCGGTAGGTGCCTCGGTAAATGATCTGATTCTGAAGGAGAGGTGCACAGCGAGATACACGTCCTTCGATGCCGCAGTGGACTTGGTCTGCAAATGTGGCATGGGGAGTAGGCTGGCTAAGGTGGACATTGAATCGACTTTCCGATTGCTACCGGTCCACCCGTCGGCCTTTCCATTGTTGGGGTTTGGGTTTGAGGGCAGTTGGAACTTTGATAAATGCATGCCGATGTGTTGTTCTGTTTCATGTGCCTACTTTGAAATGTTTAGCTCGTTTATGCATTAGGCGATCATTAGAAAAGTGGGATGCGCGAATGTGGTGCACTACTTGGACGATTTCCTCTTCGTGGGAGCAGCGCAGTTGTTGCAGTGCCAAGAGCTATTGGAAGGATTTGTGGAATTAGCTCGGGATTGGGGAGTGCCTTTGGCGGGGGGAAAAAACGGAGGAGCCAGATACGTGCATCATTTTCTTGGGGGTGCAGCTGGATACAGTTGAAATGGTCGCGCGCTTGCCAGGGGAGAAGGTGGAGAGGCTGCGAGTGTTGGTAGCCAATGTGCTGAGATCGCGTAAAATCACATTGAAAGAGATGCAGGCCTTAATAGGCTCGCTGAATTTTGCTTGCAGGGTGATACCTATGGGTCGGGTGTTTTTGCGGTGCTTAGCGGCGGCAACGGGGGGAGTGTGTAAACCTCATCACCATATCCGGTTATTGCAGAGTGTTAGGGCAGATTTGGGGGTCTGGGATGTGTTTTTGCAGTTCAATGGTACATCAGTCTTGTTGGAGGCGGTGATCTCTTCTGAGGACCTGCAACTGTTTACAGATGTGGCAGGTAGTAGAGGACTGGGCATTTACTTTAGAGGTTCGTGGTGCACAGCGGTTTGGCCACAGTCATGGCGGGAGGAAAGGCTGCTGACCAATATCACATTTCTAGAGCTGTTTCCGTTATTAGTGGTTTTGGAATTGTGGCCGGACAGGCTGCATAATTGTAGGCTGCTCTGGTGGTGCGACAACGAGGCAGTAGTGCAGGTGATAAACCGTTATTCTCCACGGTGTTTGAAGGTGGTGGCGATGAGAGCAGTAGTTTAACTGTCTGCGTTTGAATGTTGTGGTTAAGGCGCGGCATATCCCGGGTAGCACTAACAGAATTGCTAATGCTCTTTCTCGTTTTTAGTGGGACCTGTTCAGGAGGCTGGCACCGGATGCAGACGCCAGAGGAGCAGAGGTCCCAGAGCACTTATGGCAGCTTGGCCTGCGGAGAAGCTGACGCTGCTGCAGAGGTCGGTGTTGCCAGTGACATGGGCAGCGTATCAGCACGGTTGTGACAGAGTGGTGGACTTTCTCATGAGTAGGGGGTGGCAGCAGGGGCAGGTATCTGATCAGTTGATGGCGGAATATGTGATCTTTGCAAAAGCAGCGGGGGCGTCGAAAGCATCGGTCCGGATGCACATAGCAGGATTTACATTCTTTACTCGGGCGGTGGGTTGGGGCTTCCAGGTCGGAGGGTTCCTGATGTGCAGACTTTTGCAAGGAAGGGAGCGGGCACAGCCTACTCCACGAGATGGGCGGATGCCTATTACGCACGACTTGTTGGTATGGGTCTGTGCGGCATTGCCACGATTGACGAGGTCCCCATATGAAACCTGTCTGTTTCAGGCAGTCTTTTGTGTGGCGTTTTTTGGCGCCTTTAGGATGGGAGAGTTAGTAGCAGATTCCCGCCAAGCTTCTGGATGGGATGGGGAGGCAGTAGGTACGAGCCTTTGAAGGGGAAATGCGCATCTTGCTCCCCAAGTCCAAGACAGACCAGATGGGGAAAGGGCAATGGGTTGTGTTAAAGGCGCTGGGTAATTCTCCAACATGCCCAGTGGCTTCATTGTGGGATTACTTGAGGGTGCAGCCTGCAGGGGAGAGGAGGTTATTCGTACACGAGGATGCTAGCCCATTGACGCGCTATCAGTTTGCGGCAGTGATGAGGTTAGCACTGTGGCCTCTGGGCTTAGACCCCCATTGTTACGCCCCTCATTCCTTCCATATTGGGGCTGCAACCAGTGCAGCGGCGGCGGGGCTGCCCCATAGGGAGATCCAGCGCATAGGCCGATGGCGTACCCAAGCATTTCAGGGCTACGTGCAGCTGTGAGTGGAGAAGGAGTTACAGAGTGGAGGCTAACTGTTGATTTTGTTGCAGATGGGGAAAGGAATCCGAGGACTTGTGGTTATTTGGTCACTCCTTCATGCACTGGGCGGAGCAGCGAGCAGCAGTGCGGCCAGTGGGGCCTAATATTGGATTAGAGGCGACAGAGGAGGTGGTCATATGGCTGGGCGAGCGTGGGCTGCGGAGGATGCAACTCTTGCTGAGGCACCACGGTCGGATGAAGGAGTGGCCTGCACTAATCCTGTTGCATTTGGGGGGCAATGACTTGTGTTCCTGAACCTGTAAACAGTTGATAAGGGCAGCCAAATGGGATTTGGGAGCAATGTTGAAGATATTTCCTGGGATATTGTTGTTATGGTCAGATATTATTCCAAGGCCAGCTTGCTGGGAGCAGTGGCAATGGGCCAGGGGCCTGACGAATATCAATTGCCAGCTTGGACGTTGGGTGACGGAGCAAGGGGGTTATCAGATACAGCATCCCTGGGTGGAAATTGCCTGCACGGGTTTGTTCCGGCAGGATGGGGTACATTTATCCCTGGTGGGCTTAGACTTGCTCCTGAACGATTGGCAGGAGGCCTTGGAATATGTCCTAAAGCGGGGGGACGTTGGACGCAGCTTGGAAAGGGGGGGCGGCTCAGGGACTTAAAGATCGCCTGAGTCGGTGGCAGGATCCTGGAGGTTTCCAGGGTCCGGAGCTGTAGAGATTGGTAGGACAGGGGTGGGGTACCACCGACCCGGATAACCCCAGTGGGCTTTTGCTAATAATATGGTGAAGCCGTAAGAAGGGGTGGTAGGTTGTAGCCGCGGACGCTAGGCGGTGGAAGCGGAAATGATATCACTTTGCTACCCACATGGCTGGTGAGACATTTCTGTTGAAGTGAAGGCGTAAGTTAATTGTTTGGAAATGGTTATTGTTAAGGTTAAATTAATAAAGCTGCGACCGGTGTTGAAAGAACTTAAATATGAGATTTCAGACCTACCATTAGTAATCTGTGATCTATCATTAAAATCATCTGTAGTACACGAAGAATGGAGAATAGCCTATTTAATACAAATTTTTATAAAGGGTTTCCAGGGATGATCCGGGAAACTAGACTGATGAGAGTGACGTCAGTACTGGGCAAAATGGTAGAAACCATTATAAAGAATAAGAACATAAGAAATGCCATACTGGGTCAGACCAAGGTCCATCAAGCCCAGTATCCTATTTCCAACAGTGGCCAATCCAGGTCACAAGTACCTAGCAGGTTCCCAAAAGGCACATAGGTTCCACAATGCTAGTCCCAGGGTAAGCAGTGGATTTCTTTAATACTGGTTATGGACCATTCCTCCAGGAACTTGTCGAAACCTTTTTTTAAACCCAGCTACACTAACAACTTTTGTTACATCCTCCAGTAATGAATTCTGATTACACGTTGAGTAAACAAAATATTTTCTCATTAGTCTTAAAGTGGTTAAATTGTAGCTTCCTTGAATGTTCTCTAGTCTTTCTACTTTTTGATGCTGTAAACAACCAATATACATCTACTCATTCCACTCCATTCATTAATTTATGGACCTCTAACATATCCCCCCTCAGTCTTCTCTTTTCCATTTAAAGAGCCCTAACCTTTTAAGCCTCACCTCAAAGGGGTATCTTTCATCCCCTTTACCATTTTGGTGGCTCTTCTCTGTCCTTTTTCTAATTCCACTATATCCTTTTTAAAATATGATGACCAGAACTGCACACAATATTCAAGGTGCAGTTGCACCATGGAACGATACAGAGGCATTATAATATCCTTGGTTTTATTCTTCATTCCTTTCCTTATAATTCCTGGTATTCTATTTGCTTTCTTGGCCGCCACTGCGCACTGAGTGGTGGGTTTCAACGTATTATCCATGATGACGCCTACATCTTTTTCCTTGGTGGTGTTTTCTAAGGTGGTAACTTGTATCGTATAACCCTAGTTTGGGTTGTTCTTTCCTAGATGCTTAACTTTGCACTTGTCCACATTAAATTTCATCTGCCATTTGGACATCCATTCCTCCAATTTATCAAGGTCCTCTTGCAATTTTTAATAATCTTCTTGGGTTTTAGACAACTTTGAATAATTTTCTATCATCTGTAAATTTCATAACCTCACTTGTTATTCCTATTTCCAGGCATTGGGGTTCAAGAAGGATCATGGGGATGGTTAGGCAGGAAAAGCGCAGCATGTCCATCCCATCCAAGTGCCCGATTCTGCTCCCACGGGAATGTCTAGCTCCCACAGGTGCAGAATTGGGTGCAAATCCGGGCCGGACGTTCCCTGTTCGGAATTGGCCTCCACATCAAACAGTTTATTTTATTTATTTAACAGTATTTAACAGTTTACCTTTATCTACCTGTTCATTCACACCTTATTTATTTATTTACATTCTCTTATATACCACGCTATTTTCCATCAGTTGCGGTTTACATGGAACCGATTACATAAACATTTCAACCCATTTGGTTTATGTTTACAATTAACAGGTACCAGAACTTGGATAGAAACAAGGGTAACCATTTACATCTGTACAATGCGAAACTGACTGAACCATTAGCTAGCTGGTTGATTAGGTATTTGTGGCGTTGTCATCCGGGTAATGCATGAGGAAGAGGTAATGTTTCAAAGCTTTCCTAAAGTGGGTTAGATTGGTGATTGCCCGGATACTGTGTGGAAGGGTGTTTCAGCATTTCGGTGCGGTGAGCTTAAAAGCCCTGTTCGCTGTTGTCTGGCAGCACTTGGTCATTGCTTTTGGGACTACTAGTTTATTGGCTCCTAGAGATCTTCTAGATCTGTTAGGGGGGGATTATCTGTATGAGGTCGGTTAAGGAAGATGAGGCGAGCCTGTTTATGACCTTGAAGGTCATTATTAAGGTTTTGAATGTGATCCTACCTTTTAAGGGGAGTCAGTGGAGTTGTTTCAAGATGGGTGTCATGTGTTCCCACATGGAAGTGCCTTGGAGAACACGTGCTGCTGAGTTCATTGCCAACTGTAAAGGATGCAGAGTGGATTGCGGGAGGCCATGGAGGATGGCATTTGCATAGTCAAGATGTGGTATGATCAAGGCTTGATACACTGTCCGGAAGTCGTCCGGTTCCAGTAGGGAGCGTAAGTGTCTGAGGGATCGGATTTTATGGTATACGGCTCTTGCTACATTGCTTATAAGAATCTTCATGTCTAGTCGCTGATCAAGTGTAACTCCCAGATATCTGATAGAGGGTTTGGTAAGAAGTTCTGCATCTAGGACTTTCAAGAAGGGTGAAGTGATGAATTTTGGATTCCTTGTAATGAAAAGGACTTCCGTTTTCTTATGTTGTATTTGAAGATTTTGCGTTTGGAGTCAGCTGGAAACTGCGTTGAAACAGTCCATCAGTGGGGAAAAGTCATGGCTCTCTGTAGAGAATGGCATATATAGGAGAACATCGTCGGCGTATAACAGACAATTCACCTTGAAGGACCGGATGATATCGCAGATAGGTTGCATATATTTATTTATTTATTTTATTTAACGATTTCTTCTATACCGCCCCTTCCAGAGATCAGGGGCGGTTTACATTGAACAGTGAACAAAAATTTGTATACTTCTGTATACTTTACATGGAACAAAGTTTTAACTATATACAAGTGTAATAATACATGGAACATAACATAACTATTTACAAGTACTGTAGTTATTTACAATAGCAATATAGCAGACAGTTTGGGTGGGTCTTTTGTGTGTTGGGTGGAGTATGTAAGGTTTCTTGTGTTAGTCGTTAGTTCTGTCTTGAGTACTGTGAATGTGTTTCTGGGATTGTTGGGGAGAGGTTTTTTGTTGATAGGGGATTTCAAAGTGGTTTGTAAAGAGGTAGGTTTTTAGTTCTTTTTTAAATTGATGAAGGTCCTTTAACATGCGGAGGGTTAATGGTATTTCATTCCAGAGGGTGGGGGCCGCAAAGGAGAAGGCTCTATCACTTGTTGTTGCTTTAGTTTTTCTGATAGTTGTTTTTATGTTGAGGGAATGGGTTGCATTCTGTCTGCGTGTTCTAGTTTCTGGTGGGGGGTGTATTAGAGTAGATAATTGTGAGGGAGAGATGTTATTGATAATTTTGAACGTAGTCAGGAGTATTTTATATTTTATTTGACTATTTATAGGGAGCCAATGCAAGTCTAACAGTATTGGGGTTACATGGTCTGTTAGTTTAGCTTTTGTGATCATCTTGGCGCATATGTTTTGGGCTCTTTGGAGTAGGTATATGCTTTTTAGTGGTAGACCATTTAGGAGACTATTACAATAGTCAAAGTGGGGGGTGATGAGGGTATTGACTACTGATCTAAAGTCATGTGTGTTAAGTAGGGGTCTCAGGTGCTGTATTGTTTTGAGTTTATAGAATATGGTTTTTATCGTCTGTTTTATGTGTGGAAGCATGGTGAGAGAGTGGTCTAGTATTATTCCAAGGTATTTTACCTCCTTTTTAACAGGTATAGGTGTGTTGTTTATTGTGATAGTTGTTGGGTAGTTGTAGTCATTGTCTGGCTTTCTGGTTATGAACATTGCTTCTGTCTTTTTGAGGTTGATGCTTAGATGGTTGTCTTCAAGCCATATAGTAGTTTCAGTCATGCACTGGAGTAAGCTATCGTATTTGGGGTTGTTGGGATTTATGGGGATGGCAAGCATGATATCATCCGCATATATGAAATGGTTGATTTTGTGCTTCTTGAATATGTTTGTAATGGGTTGGAGGTACAAGTTGAAGAGGAGGGCAGAGAGGGCTGATCCTTGGGGGATACCCTGCCCTTGAGGGAAAGTTTCTGATGTTTCTTGACCTAATTGTACCCGTATTAATCTATTTGAGATGTATGACTTGAACCATTTCAGGACTGTCCCTGCCTATTTTTAAGTTTTCTAGCCTGTTGATGAGTGTACTATGGTTGATGCTGTCGAATGCGGCAGATAGGTCTATGAAAAAGCAGTAGGAAACCTTTGTTGTTGTCATTAGTGCCTCTGATGAGGAGGTCTGTTAGTGCGATTAGGAGAGTTTCAACTCCGTGGAAGGGGCGGAAGCCAAACTGATGTGCATCAAGGAGTTTATGCTCATCAATGTGGTCCTGTAGTTGGAGTTGTATGGTTTTTTCTATTATTTTGGCAATGAGTGGTATGCTAGCTATTGGCCTGTATGAGTTTGGGTCTTTTGGTCTAGTTTATTGTTTTTTATTATGGAGCGGATCGAGGAGAGCTTTAGGGCGTTGGGCATAGTGCCTTGAGACAGTGATTGGTTCACTATGTATTGGATGTTTTCTGCAAGAAAGTCCTTAGTATACTTGATCCATGACACCGGGCATGGGTCAGTGGGGAGGTTTGTGGTATTGATCATTGTTATAATATTAAGGATGTGTTTTCGTTCGACCTTATGAAAGGTTGTCCATTCATAACTACTCTGTAGATTTAACCCCAAAGTATGCTTATATCAATGATACAATGATGTATTCAAGTACAGATGATTCAAACTCATATAGAACGATTACTTCAGGCAACTAATAGGTCTCAGACTTAACGGGCAAGACAAGCTCAAGTCAGTGACAACTGCTCAAGCAAAACCCTTTTTGCATTAACGACATTTAATCTTTTAGTTGCTCTGAACTGAAAAAGCTAAAGGAAAAGCATCCACTGACTCTTTAAATGCGATGAACTGCATAGGCTTCAAACTTCAAACTATATAATCAACTTGTAAATAAGAGAAAGCGGTCAGCTTGACTTAGCTTTAACAGACGTTTGCTTGAAAAAGTGTTTGGCCATCGCCTTATCCCCAACGCTCTCACTCGCGCTACCTTTAGCTTTTTCAGTTCAGAGCAACTAAAAGATTAAATGTCGTTGATGCAAAAAGGGTTTTGCTTGAGCAGTTGTCACTGACTTGAGCTTGTCTTGCCCGTTAAGTCTGAGACCTATTAGTTGCCTGAAGTAATCGTTCTATATGAGTTTGAATCATCTGTACTTGAATACATCATTGTATCATTGATATAAGCATACTTTGGGGTTAAATCTACAGGGTTTTTTCTATTTTTTGACAAAATTTGCTCTGTGATAAATTTGACCATTACTATTTTTGTGTAATACAATGGCATTCATAACTACTGTCATGGCTTGATTTTATTGTTGTGGATGGAGAGTAATGTTTTTTCTTTAGTTTTTCTGCAAAATGTGATGATAGGGTTTGTACGTTTATTGTATCTTTGTTCGGTTCTGGGTTGTGTATTTTTGTTAGTGTTTTCACAATTGAGAAGAGTTCTCTTGGCCAGTTGAGAGCAAGATTTATTAGTTTGGAAAAGTAATCTCTTTTTGACTTGGTGATTGCATCCTTATATTTATTAAGTATGTTTAGATATTTAGTTTTGTTATCGTGTGATTTTGTTTTTCTCCAGATTTTTTATTGTTTGCGTAGTTGCCTTTTTAGCAGGGCAATGTCTTTGGTGAACCATTTTTGTGTGATTCTTTCGTTTTCTTCTGCATAGTTCGAGTAGGGGTTGCTGCTTCTTGGATTGTTTGGTTCCAGTTCTCTATGGTGAGGTTGATGTCTATTAGGCTTGTAGTGAGCTTGGGTAATACCTTTTCAAGGAATGTATCATTGTCAAAGCGGGTGAAAAGTGAGTGGTGTGATGTTGCATTGGCCGGTTGTGCGGGTGCTTGTGCTTGGAGGTGAAAGGTTATTAGGTGGTGGTCAGACCATGGTACTTCTGTAGTTATTGGGGAAGAGTAGAGTTGATGGAGATTGAAAGGGGTAGGGAGGAAGATGAGATCTAGTGAGTTTCCTTTATTATGGGTGGGGGTAAGGACTATCTGGTTATATCCCATATGGGTCACTGAGTCTATGAAGTTGTCTTTTTGAGATTGCTTTAGGGATGGGAGGTTAAGGTCACCTAGGATTATAAGGGGTTTGCTCCGAGATGCTGTGCATGCGAGTTCAAGGATAGAGGAGAGGTTTTTTTGATCCGCTGATGGGGGTCTATAGATTAGGGAGAATGCTAGTGTTTTGTTTTCAATGTTGATTATGTCCATGCCTTAAACATTGTTTGAGTTCGTTAGGGTATATTGTAAGTCTTTTTTAGCGAGTATAAGTGCGCCACCTCCTCTTTTTATATCACGGTGGCAGTTGAATATATCATATTGTGATATGTGAAGTTGGTTTAATAGTATTGTGTCTGTGGGTGTTAGCCATGTTTCGGTAATGAAAAAAATGTCAGGTTGTTTATCCCTTATTATGTCATTTACAATTGGTATTTTGTTCCGTATGGAACGGATGTTTATTAAGATCAGTTTTAGTTTAGTGTCTGTGTTGGGGGGGGTTTGTTTTGTTGTTGTGGTTTGTGCAGTTTATCTGAATTACTCTAGGAGGATGTCTATGGGTACTGTTGTGTGGTGGCTGGTTGAATGGGTGGTTGTGTAATGGGAGGCGTATTAGGTTGCGGTTAGGATTATGTATGATGGGGATTCTATTACAAGGAATGTTGTTGGGTTTATATGTGTAGATTTGTTGTAATAGGAGGACTATTAGTAGGAGAGTAGTTGGCAGTGTTTTTATTTTTGAGTATGCCATTATGTTTTCTTCGAGTGAGAAATTGGTTGTATTGGCGGCCTGTGCGAGAGAGGGTTAGTGTATGGTAGTATTGGTTAGCACATGTATTTAGTGTACTAATGCAGTTCGCAGTGTGGTTCACAGCACCAATGCAACAGTTATATATATATATATATATATATATATACACACACATACCGTTCACATATACATATGTAGTTTGTCAGATGGCTGCCTGGGTGAGAATGTTCACAGTCTTGGCAAGTGCATATATCAATATGATTTGCAAGGGATTGTGGGAAATGCAGTTCATTCACAACAGACACAGCTGCTCACAATAATTAGTTGTGCTTGAGTGTAAAGCCAATAAGATATTTATTTATGGGGTTATTTCTCCCAACACAGATATGCTTGGTAGCACATAAAACAGGATACTTGCTTTCAGTGTTTAACTTAGAAAAACAAAA
Source organism: Ichthyophis bannanicus (assembly GCA_033557465.1). NCBI lineage: Eukaryota > Metazoa > Chordata > Amphibia > Gymnophiona > Ichthyophiidae > Ichthyophis > Ichthyophis bannanicus. The sequence continues at coordinate 4,928 of CM066042.1, read as the reverse complement.
TCAGAAAAACAACATTTGAACTTGTCAGGCAATCAAAGCAAAAGAATAAAGACCTGGTTGGTAACAAACTGGTCTTTTCTGTAGGCTTTAGCTAATATTTTCTAAGCAGTGTATCAAACAACAAACAAAATCCACAAAGAAGGGAAAAACTGTTCTTTTCAGGTTAACTTCTTATATCTTCCCACATAGATTCAGAAGTGATTCTCTCAGAGCTCACAAGCAATTAGGTAAGGCTCAATTGCTAGCAGTTACCCAGCTGAAACCCCTTAGCTGGCTTGCTTTCTACGGCGTGGCCCAAAATCCTACTCAGGAGCTTTTCTGAGTAGATTAAAGAACAAGTTTGTATTTCTTTGTGATGGTTGCTGTACTTTGTAACAGAAAATTACCAAAGGAGTTTAGACAGAGAGCAATCCATGTAAACACAGCCTTCAGCTGCAACCTCTCCCCCTTCTTCCACAATCATGGGTTCAATATCATGGATTGGCACAGAGGAATCTCCCAATGGAGCACTCTCAGGACAATACTTGCTTCCCTGCTGTCTTTCAAGGGTATAGCTAGGGCATAGATCAGTGTTCATACCTGAGCTTCCATTGCTGTTAGAGTTCCTCTCTAAATAGCCTGGCCAGTATGTAATCCAGTTCTTATGTCCAGCCTTACAATCCAGATCCCTGGACACTGGATCTCTCTTCACATACCTTCTGGCACGGGTCTTAGGGTCCCTTCCCAGTGCAGGCCGTCTCCCTCACAGGTACCGTCTGGAGATTCCTAGCTCTGCAGCACCATTCTCTGGCTTTCCCCCAGTCCAATGGTGTATGCTGGCCCTTGAAATGCTCCCAGTATACGTACTGCTCCGGACTCCTCTAGACCTCCCAAAGGCTTTTCTCTTCTTTCTTCCAAAGGGTTTTTTGCCCTCTCTGTCCGTCCGCTCTGGCTTCTGCTTCTGATGATCCTCCAGATGATGAAGCTGTCCAAGATCATGAAGATGATGATGATGATTCTCTGTAGAATAAACTCTACCTTTATTCTGCCTAGATGAGTGTTCCTCCCTAACACAGCGCAGCTGTCCTGAATAAGGCACTGCCCTTTGAGATGAGTGCTTAGGGATTACCTCATAGCCTTCCTGATTGAAACACGTTTCCCCCACTTCAGCCTCCTCTAATGGCTGTTGGAAACTTGGTGCATTCTGGTGACTGGTAGTCTTTTATGGGAAAAATTCTGTTTTCTTATTTCTACCAGAACTGACAGGTTGCTTGTTCAGAGTCACTTCACCTTTTCTATAGCTCCTTCCTGAGCGAGATAAGCTTCCTTATCACAAGTTCCGTATACTTTAGGTCTATTAGAGTAGAATGGTATCTTTGAGTGGCTATTTTACAACACTTTTGCAACCCTTTTGTAATTTAAAGCACCAGTGTAGTTCACAATGTACTAAAACAGATCAGAGTATCCTTTTAGGTCAAGTTAAGCAGCACGGTATATTTGAGTGGCTATTTTGCAACATTTGTATAAGCTTTTACACTGTTGTGGAGGAGTGGCCTAGGGTTGGGGCAAGGTACTTCGGGCCGGAAGGTCGGGGGTTCAAATCCCACTAGGAGGGACAGCAACCTTGGGCCGGAAGGTCTGGGGTTTCTAGTCCCACAGGTGCTCCTTGTGGTCTTGGGCAAGCCATTCACCCTCCATAGCCATGTTCCCTGTAAAATAGTTCTCTGTGTGCTGTGCTTTCCTGTCTAATCAATCTGTTTATTACCTCAAAAATTTCCTGTCATGATTTGGACAATTTCCAATCTGTAATCAAACCGCTGCTGATCGCTGGAAGTAGCGGTATACAAATGTATACTAAATAAAATAATAAAATAACTACTTTGTAACAGCAGAGCAGTAATTTGAGAGTGTTGCTTTGTAAGAGCTACCTTGCAACATTTAATATTTAAGAGCTACCTTGCAAACATTGTTAACTTACAGTCATTATTGCGAAGCTTGATGTGGTCTTGCTTTTGTTTTTTCAGAGCAGATCTTACATTCTGTTTAGGCTCTGTTCTGGACTGGTCGGGGCTTCTTCCGATAATCTCAGGGTTGGCTCGTTAATGCAGGATCGTCGCGTGCATTCGTTGCTTTAGATGAATTAGATAGCTTTGCAGTTGTCGGAGGTTGGGTTGAGGTACCTCGCCTAAGGGCCATGCCAAAGGGCCCTCAGGCTCGGGCCTGCCGGGCGGCGGCCTGCTTTTTATGCCGCTAGCTGCTCCTCCCTCTCCCACAGCCCCCGATTGGGCTGGAGGTGCTGTTTGAGAGGGCAGGCTGGCAGGATCGGCTTCTCGGACACCGATCAGGTGAATGAAGATGGCGGTGCTGTCTCTGTTTCCCACTGGCGGCGCCTGCTTTTTATGCCGCTAGCTGCTACTCCCCCTCCCACAACCCCCGATTGGGCTGGAGGTGCTGCTTGAGAGGGGCAGGCTGGCCGGGATCGGCTTCTCGGACCCCGATCAGGGGAATGAAGATGGCGGTGCTATTAAACATCAGGGCCAGAGAGAGAGGATCCTTGCGGAACCCCTTGACTGGTAGAAAGGTTCTGATGTTGCTTCCCTTGATCTTACGTTGTTGCAATCTATCTGAGAGATACGACTTGCAACCATTCAAGAGCTGAGTCACATATCCCCTTCTCCTTGAGGCGGTGTAGGAGGAGACCATGGCAGACTGAATCGAAACACGGCTGCTATATCCAAGAAGATGAGCACATATCCTTGATGTATGTTGTCAATTCCCGCTATTATGGTTATTAAAGAGGATGGTGAGGAGAGTTTCCACCCCATGCGCAGCTCTAAAGCCATGCTGACACGAATCAAGTGGGGCAGAAGCACCAATGTGTTCTTGGATTGTCTTTGGACATCTTTTTGATGATTTTCGCCAAGAGTGGGATGCTTGATATCGGTCTATATGACTCTGACCTCTTGGGGTCAAGCTTGCTGTTTTCTAGTAGTTGCCTGATTGAGGTTACGTTTTGAGGGATTGGGGAAAAGTACCTATCGTGAAGGAGCAATCCATTAGCTTAGATAAAATAGGGCTGACTGTTGATCGTAACTCTGTATCCAGAACACCAGGCAAGGGTCAGTTTGTGCAGTGGTGTGTTGATCCAGTGATTGTGGTTCAATGTGTTTCTTGGATGGCTTAAAAAAATGGACAATGGGGCTGAAGATCTTGGCTCGAGTGCCATGGTGGGGTGCAGGGGACTTATTAGTCTGGCACAGCTTCGCTTGTAAGTAGTCAGAGAAGATTGGGGGTGGATCTGACTAGGTTGCTCTGGTGCTGGCTCTTTTGCTAGGTTCTTTACAAGGGTGAACAGGTCGTGTGGTTTGTTTAGGGACCGCTTTAATTTGTCCGTGTGGAATCTTTTCATGCTCTCAGATATTGCTTGGCAGTGCTTTTCCAGTTGAACCTTGTATGCCTTTAGGTCATCCATGGAGTGGGTTCTGCACCAGCGTCTTTTCCAGTTTTCTTAGGCAGGAGAGTGACGCTCTAAACTCAATGGAGTACCAGGCTGCAGAGGATCTTTTCTTGGGTGGATTGTTTGATGGTGGTCGTTTAGAGCAATAGAACTGAAATTTTCGTTCCAGGCGGAAACCAGCTCTTCAGGATCGAGAGATGTCAAGTCGAGGAGTGAGCGGGTTTGGTCTAAGATCGAGTCTTGGCAAGGCTTGGAACCTACGAGGTGCTGTTTTGGTGGTACTGTTGGGCTTAATGGCATTCTTCTTGATTTTGTTGGACAGTAATATTTGGAAGATAATTAACTGTGGTCAGACCAGGGGGACTGCAAGTGGTGGAGAGTACTGTAGTGGTTATTGTGTTACAGGTAGTCTGCGGGGCAAAAAAAACAAGGTTAGGGTTCCGCCTTTCACATGGGTGGGCTCATGGACGAGTTGTATGTATCTAATTCCTTAAATGCATCAAGGAATGCTGAGGCCCTGCCCCTCTGGCAGGAGGATGGTTAAAATGAAATCACCTATGGACCCAGCTTGGAGTGTTTGGGTATTGTGAGTTGGATGCGAGATCAATGTTGTTGCAAGGGAATTCATTATACAGAGCCCCATCCACAGAATTAATCAGCGATGATGGAAACAGTTGTTTGTTGGAATGGTGATTGCGTCTATGTATGTTGTGTTTTGGTTGCATGCTCAAATGGAACTGGATGGTCTGATTTTGGTTTTGAAATTAGCGGAGTACAACATCCTCCTCAGTTTACCGTTTCTGTGGCATGGTGTGTATTGAAAAGTTGCTAGGTAGTAGCTGGTTAGAGGAGGACATTATCATCATTTGATAGCCATGTATGGTTTATCACGAGGTTACTGTTAGGCAATGGAGGGAAACCATGCCTGGTCCCATTATGACTGGCCATTTCTGGGTTAGTGGACTGACACCTGGCCACCTGACAAATTAGCGTTTACCTTCAGCACCCGAACATCTTGCAAATTCTCAGATAACGCCAAAAATGTAAACTAGTTAGCTACTCCTGAACAACAAGTTAGGTGTAATTGTTAGCTATGCTGGGTAAAACTGTTACATTCTGTTTATATTGTAAGTCTAAAAATGGTGACATTTCTGTTTATATTGTAAGTTCAGTTGTAGGATTGTCTTCAATGAACAGTTACTGATTACCATGTGGAAAATCCCGTGCTGATGGTAAATAGCGCGTGGTATATAAGAAAAATCAAATAATAATAAATATATAACTAAATGTCTTGCGTATTGATTGTGCGTTTATGAGGGCACATTTTACCATATTCTGCGGGTGAGTGAGTATTTCTTTTTTTATTTTCGTATTAAGGTTGCAGTGATATGTGTAGTAGGTGGGGTTGGCGAGCGGTGCGCATCCCCATTTTTTTTTCGGAAATATGGGGGTTGGTGGGTGTACTTGCACCAACCTACGCCTGTGGCTTTGA